>RCUC01113176.1:0-61462 GCA_003697995.1 Taxidea taxus jeffersonii | reverse complement strand
GGGGGGGGGGGGAGGGCTAGATTTCCACCTTCCAGCCAAAGTGAGAAATTTGACTTACAGAATAAAACCCTAGACAAACACATCATATGCAGAAATCTCCTTCATGCACAGCTTGGCTAGGACAAAAATGACCACCATTGGAGGAAATTGGAATTTCTATTTCCTTGGGAATCACTGGAATGGCCATCCTCCAGTGGAGGAGACTATGAGCTCATCCAAAGGGAAGCAGGAAGAGGTAGCCAAGAAAGTATAGCCTGTGGTTATTGTACTGATGGTTCCATGTCTGAGGCTACAAAGAAAATCCTAATAGTTTAACTCTTGCCATCCTGAATCACTGCCGTGTATTGAGCTATCCGTCTGGGCCAAGCATTGAGTTAAAAAGCTTCAATGTATTAAATTATTTTATTCTCACTGCAAACCTGTGAGAGTTAGTAAAAAAAACCATATCCATTTTACAAGAAAGAAAACTGAGGATCTGATTTGTCACCTAGCAAGTGGCCAAAACCCAGAGACCCAGGAACCTGTGACCATGAAATCTGTGCTCTGAAGTACTGTGCAGAATTCAACATTTTCCAAATGGTAATCCAACATGCACACCACCTGTACTATGATTTACTTAATATTATTTTTAACCAAGTGCATTTTGACCCACGCTGAATAATAATGTTATAAATATCCAGAACTCTATAAACATTACAACATTTCAAACACCACTCAAGTAAGTACTGTTTTCTACAATACTACGTATTGAGCACAAGAAGTCAGCACAAAAGAGTAGTTTTACCGTGTGATTCATTTGTAGGAAGTTCAAGATCAGACAAACTAGTCTATAGGGTAGAAATCAGAACAATGGTTGCCTTTGGGAAGCAGGGGCGAGTGGGTGGGCAGGAATGGGTAATGGTGATGATTTACATTGTGACTGGGATGTTAGTAACATGGGTGTACACGTTTGTCAGAACGCATCAAACCACGTGCTTCAGATCTGTGCATTTCGGTGGATGTAATTATGCTTCAATTTAGAAAAGAGAGGACTCAAATTTAGACTTGATCTTCAAATGAGATTCAACACAGACTCACATAGATGCACGGGCTTCGTATAACTTTGAACAGGTGTGCCTTTACCAAACATTTGCTCTACAGAAGGTCTGGTTATTTTGCATACAGCATGATTGTTTGGCGTCGTGCTCTTGCATAAATATTTTCATTTTTTAGGTGTAAACATTTAAAAGATGCCAAACTTTCTGGTGAAAAGACATGCTTATCTCGAACAAGTTCTAGACTACCACTTAGAAGCTGTGTCCCCACTAGAGGGTATTATGCTGAGCGAAATAAGTCAATCAGAGAAAGACAATTATCATATGATCTCCCTGATATGAGGAAGTTGAGAGGGGGTGGGGGGTAGGAAAGCAATAAATGAAATAAGATGGGATTGGGAGGGAGAAAAGCCATAAGAGACTCTTAATCTCACAAAACAAACTGAGGGTTGCTGGGGGAGTGGGGTAGGGAGAGGGTGGTTGGGTTATGGAGACTGGGGAGGGTATGTGCTATGGTGAGTGCTGTGAAGTGTGTAAACCTGGTAACTCACAGACCTGAACCCCTGGGGCTAATAATACATTATATGTTAATAAAAAAATAAAAATTATTTAAAAAAAAAAGAAGCCATGTCCCCTTAAGTAAGCCATTCATTTCCCTTGGGTCTCACTTCCATTATTCATCAAATGTGTTGATAACAATGAGTATATCCCAGATTGGAATGGTATCCAGGTGCAAATGTAGGTGATGGTAGAAATGCCTTTTGGATAGGAACAGAATGTCACAATGTGGTTAATGTCATTGCATACAAAGTGGCTTCCTTTGTGAAGTGTGAACAACCTTCCGATTAACTGAAACTTTACGACCATTCATTCATTCCTTTATCCACTCAATACAGTGACTCCTATGTGTCTGGGACTACTCTGGGTGGCACATTCACTGTGGCAACCGTGATGGGGAGGCAAACTGACGTTCATGTATGGAAAATGCTCAGCACCTATTTGAACATAACATGCGGTGACATGGTGACGATTATTACTAGCAATCACGGGAGTAAAGAAACAAAGTATCAAAGACAGTTTTCATTGGAGTCTCACTCCCACCCATGAATCTCTGACATTTTCCTTTTCCATAAACCTTCAATCCAAATGTGGACTTCTAACACGAGCCAGACTTCTTTAGAGTCTCAGTCACCATCCCTAATATTTATTCAAATAAATAATTTGCAAATATTTATTAAGTCCCTACTGTGTAGCAGACAACTGTTCTAGCTGCTGGGGGTACAACCATACCAGAGCATAATTAATTGCTAAGATCTTTGGAGCTGATGACTTCATAAACAGAATTGTGCAGGGCACAACAACAACAAAAAAAATTACAAAAATACTAAAGTTACGGTGAACTGAGAAAGTTTGGGAACCTCTGGTCCAGAAAAAAGACTCTATTCAAACCCAGAAGCAAACAAATGAATTAATCCGGAGAGAATTTGGAGGGCAAACATGACTTTGCACTTCTCTGGAGTGTAGCGGGAGAAAAGAAACACAAAAACACAAAACAAAGCCCACACGCTGGTCCATTAAAAAAAAAAAAAATTCTGCCAGCTTTGTTGATGCAAAGCTCTTTATCTGAGGAGCTCAAAGAGCTTTATTACAGGTAAATACCCTTGTCTCCAGCTGCTAACAGGAGAGGCCAGGCCTAGGGAGATTAGAGGAGAATGCCTATTTAAGGTCACAGAACAGTCAGTGACAAAGTGGAGACTCAGAGTGGTCTGTAATGGGATTTGCCTGCTGTCTATTGTATCAGCCTAAGACACTGGGTGTGTGAGGCTAGACTCCAGTGCAGGAGTCTGCGGGAGACAGGGCAGCCCAGTATCTCAGTGCTACTGTGTTAGGGACTTCAGGGGTCACTGAGAATGGCCCCGTTGGTTTTCCAAAGCCCACACTGAGGCTCCAAGAGATGCCAGTGGAGGGCCCAACTCTGCGGAGCCCATTTGTGGCAGAGCCGGAAGGAAAATGAAAGGCTCTTAGCTTCCCCCTAATTCTCTCTTGGAGTTTCCCTGGCTCAAGTGATTTGTCTAGGAAAACCTATTAAGGAAATTCAATTTCTCTTAAAGCTGGCTGCTTAGAACTTGAGTTGGATCAAAACTGGTGTGGAAGGAATTAGAAAGGAATGGGGAATGGGGAAGTATACACACTCAAACTCAGAACCGTGGCTTTGTCGGGGACCCTCTCCCAGTCCTGGCACCTCTGTGATCTGTAAGGAACACCAAGGGGTCTGGGCTCATTAATACACTCTCACCTCGGTATAATCCTCTTGCCGGTTGCAAAATACCCAGACCTCGGTTTTCCATTCTGCAAAATGGGGACACCCATAATGCCCCCCCTTGTGGAGCTGGGGTGAGCCATGGAGCTCCTCCATTTTTAGAGCCTTGAGCCTGGAACTGCTCAGTGTTAGTGATTTTTATACTGAGGGTAACCACAGGAGACGTTTGATCAGAGAGCCCAACTTGAGATATTTGTGATGGGTTTTCCCATCTCCTACAATGTACCACTCTCCTAAAATTTCTTCCAAATCCAGACCAATGTTCAAGCTTTGGATCCAACAGCATTTGCCAGATAAACTACAGGGCAGCCAGTTACATTTGTATTTGAGGTGAACACAAACTGAACTCATTTAGCATAAGGATATCCCAAATATTACATGAGATATACTTACATGCATTAATTTAGTTATGCATATACTTACATGCATTAATTTAGTCATTGTTTTTCTGCATTTAAATTTACCTAGGGTGTTGTATTTTTATTTGCTCAATTTGGAAACCGCAGCCCTGAGCCAGGTCTGTGTTTCAGTTTGGATCGGGGAAAAATGTGTGTCCCCTCTCTCACGCTCCCTCTGAAGAATTAAGGCAGACAGAATTTAATTTATGGCTTTGAATTTTTTCATATAGTAGGAATGAGACCGACAGCTTCCCCCTCAGAGCTCAGCCATCCCATGACTCAGTTTCCCAAATTTTACTAGGGTGGTGGATGGACATAAAGGGAGGGAGGGAATCTGTAACATAAATGATTATTTTGGTTCATAGGCATGATGTTTTATTTGAATCCTGGCTCCAGAAAGTTCTGGGGAGAGAACCCAGATAAAGATCATCAAAGATGCGATACCAGAACTACCTGGAAATTTTAGGGGCATCAGAATTCATACTGATAAGGGGGATGAAGAGAAGATCTGCTGACATTTAAATTCCAAAGGCTGAAGCTCAGTGGCTGGGTCTGGAAGGCATCCCGGCTTGTAGATCAAGGATGCTGAAACCCTTTTAGGTCAATGTATTGTTCTAGCAAATGTGGTAGTACCCGCCTGCTTCATCCTTATCTACCCACATCTCGAATTAACCTTTAAAACATAGATCTGTAGGCTGGGAGCTAGAGCTAAAATTACTGTTTTCTAGTTCTGGGACACAGTACGCACATGATCACATTTAGCTAGTATTATAGCCAGGTCAGCCACCTACAGAGAATTTTCTAGAAACACCCTGAAGTCACATGGTTGCACATGTGGGTCCTCGAACAATGTGTCTTGACTTACAGGGAAAATCACTTCCTCCCCTTCCGAGCCCAGAACCTGGTTGTATTTACCCATCTCTCTGTGTTGTCCTTCATTTTATTTTTGTTTAAAGATTTTATTTATTTATTTGACAGAGAGAGAGATCACAAGTAGGCAGAGAGGCAGGCAGAGAGAGGCAGGGGAAGCAGGCTCCCTGCTGAGCAGAGAGCCTGATGCAGGGCTCGATCCCAGGACCCTGAGACCATGACCCGAGCCGAAGGCAGAGGCTTAACCCACTGAGCCACCCAGGAGCCCCCATTTTATTTTTAATTAATTAATTAATTATTTCAGAAAGAAAGCGTGGGGTAGGGCGAGGAGCAGAGGGAGAGGGAGTGAGCGAATCTTTTTTTTTTTTTTTAAAGATTTTATTTATTTATTTGACAGACAGAGATCACAAGTAGACAGAGAGGCAGAGAGAGAGAGGAGGAAGCAGGCTGCCCGCAGAGCAGAGAGCCTGATATCGGGCTCGATCCCACAACCCTGGGATCATGTCAAGCCGGAGGCAGCGGCTTTAAGCCACTGAGCCACCCAGGCGCCCCGGAGTGAGCGAATCTTAAGCAGGTTGGGCGCTAGGTGGGCTTGATCTCACGACCCTGAGATCGTGAACTGAGCCCAAATCAAGAGCCGGATGCTTTCTCAACTGAGCCACCAGAGCACCCCCACTGTTCTTCATTTTAGGGAAGATGAAGCTGACAATCGGAGAGAGGCTGCAGTGTATCTGAGGGTGGACAGTATTACGCCCATATCGCCGATGGCAAAATAGAGAGGCAGAGAGTGCTGGTGGGAAAATCCCCTCTCTGAGCCTCAGTTCCCTCATCTCTAGAATGGGCTAACTGAGCACCCTTGGCAAGGCTGTTCTGGGCAATCAGATGAGATGCATACAGACAGCCCTTGGTGCAGTGCTTGACTGATTTCATTAACAATAAATAGTGTGTACATGTAAGAGGTCAGTATGCCTGTATAGTCTTGTAACCAGGAACTTTCCAAGATCCCTTTAAAAACTAACGATTAAAGAACCTGCCCAATAAACTAACAGAAACTGAAACTCTATTGTACTGTGCATCTGCTTGTGGGTAGATGAGGATGTATTCACATAGGTAAGCATAGGTTGTGCTATTTCATTTGTCTTCGTTGGTACATTTCATAAGTTTAGTGTATTAAATCCACCTACGTTTGAACACATCGGATAAACTAAGTATATTACAGAGATTAAATGAAAGACAGCGTGCTGATGAACCGTGAGTTCATGCCATCTCTACAGAGCCTAGAGAGGGGCATCAAAGAGCCCTTGTTCCTGATCCTCAGGGCTCCTTGTCCACCCCTCCCTGTGCTGTTCCTTCCACCCTTGCTTGTCCCTGCTCCTCCCTTCTTGGCAATCGGAGGCTGCTTTCCCAGCTTGATCCCTGGGGGCTCTCCAGAACCTATTTTACTTAAACATATATTGACCTAGGCCTTACTTCCCAGGGTGAATTATGCCACAGGCAGCAATCTCCAAATCATAAATTAACTCACAACCCCATGCAACTGTCGGCTAATGACGCAGATGGTGGAATGGTGTCTTCGTGGAGCTGGCTGGGTAAGAGGGCTCTAAATTTTGTTGGCTGACAGCTCCCTCTCTCCTCCTCACCTGGCTGGCTCTTCTAGGCCTCTCTGTCTGGTTTTGTCTTTATCTTCCCTCATGCTTTCGTGCCAAAGATAAAAGGACTGCATCAGGGTTCAGGAAGCTGGGGAAAGGGGAGGGGCTTGACTTCAGTGCCTGACAAGTAGTAGGTGTTCTGCACACATTTGCTGGATGAACTGGTGTGAGCAAAGAGCATGACATGATGCCTGCTATGATCATTGCTATGTTCCCACTATTCAGGAAGACCCTCAAGGCCAAGCCAGAGCCTTGCACACCCCTGATTCTCCAGGGGTCTACAACAGTGCCTGCCGTTCAAAAGGCCATCGATCCACTGGGGAATGGACCGATGTTGGGTGCATTCTGGGGTCCAGAATGTCTTCCTTCTGTGGGTCATATTTTCTTCATCAGAATCTTTGTCTTATAATTTTCTCTCAAGCTGTCTTGGTGTGCTGAGTTGGGGTCAGAAACATGTACTGGTTTAATGACTAAGTCCCACTCCCCTCCCTTTTGCAATATGAGGGAATTCCTTTATATCAGTCTTACCTTCTTCCCGGAAGTCAAGGGTGAGAAGCCTTGACTATGGGTTTGGCTAGATGAATTTTGTAAAATATTAATTAACATTATACAAGTATTTGGGATTAGTGATCTACCAAGAAGGTGGCTCTCTCGGTTTTAATGTTTCTGGAATACCAAGGAAACCCATCACCCCAAGCTTATGGATTTAGAAGGACACCCCCCCAACTCAAAACCAACAAAACCTTTCCATAGAGCAGAATAATGATCTCAGAGTCACATGTGTATAGCATCTGTAAAGAACACTCTCTTAGCTCAGTTGTGCCTTCTCATAAAAATGTGCATTAGTAAGACAGAGCTGTAATCAACCCCTTTGTCAGATGAGGAAACTGAGGCCTGAGTATATAAAGTGTCTCTTTTGCTAAAAGTTTCTTTCCTAGATCAGGATCAGAAGAGACAGGAAATCATATCATAATACTATTATGACCAATGAACTTGGTACCACCAATAACACACATGCTCAACATTTCTCATGCATGAACACCTATAATCTTCACAACAACTATACAAGGGTTGGGCTAGAAGTTACAGATGGAGAAATGGAGGGTCAGAGAGACTGGGCAATGTCATTAAGGTAGGAAGAAAAAGTCATAGCAGGGATTCCAACCCAGGGGTGCCTGACTCTAGAACACCCCAGTACTCCATTCTGAGTGGCAGTGGCTGGGCTCTGAGGAATTCTTAACTTGAATCCATGCACCCCCAACAAACCCAGGGGTGGGCTTCGGAGGGCTTGTGAACCCTTTGAAATTGCACTTACCAATTTCCCTGTTTGTGTGCAATTTTATTTTTTTGAGCACAAGTCCCTAGGTCCCCATAGATTATCAAGGGGGGTCCATGACCCTCAAATTCAGAACCGTGGGTTGGAGTAGCACCAGAATTGGAACATGGGTAGAAGAAGCATTTACCAACATTAGAACCACCCAAATGGTCAAAACAATTCATACCCTGCCACCAGACAGAGTTCTTTCCATTTATGAAATCTGGTCCTTCCTTGTCTCTTAGCAATTTATTCTGGACAGAACCGAAGAAGTCAAGGAACCATTTGAAGCTCTATTACAGAAAGCAAGAAGCAAAGCCAGTGGGGCCAGCATTCTGCAGGCCTGGAAGAGCAGTTGCCCCGGGATCAAAGGGACGAGGCCAACCCTTCATCACCAGTTTTCCCATCAGCACTGTTTAGGGCAGGAACATGTCAAGAGGGAAGGCTTTCTTTGAAGTGTCAAGATAAGAACCATCTCCACCTCCCTTCAGTGTGAAAGTCATTCCTCTAGGAGCCAAGGGAGGGTGTGAGGCATTTGGCTGTCTGTATGGGAGCTGGGAGGGACTTATCAATGGAGACAGACACCTTCATGACTCCAGCCTACAATCTCCAGGGAATGTCAGTCCTTAAACACATAGGAAATGCTGAGCCTTGTTACCATTTTTCCCATGCTGTCCCATGTGGAGCTGGATCTACATGGACTTTACAGTGAGCACAGAAAGCCTGGCATTCAGAGGGACCAGTTGGAGCCTGCACTTCTGGCTGGGTGAGCTCGGGCAAGTCCCTTAACCTCTCTGAGCCTCAGTTTCAATGGAAGTTAAAAGAACAGCCCCTGTCTCTCGGGTTAATTTGATAATTAAATGAGATGATGCAAATTAACCATATCCTTCTGTAATATCTGGTGCATAAGCACATTCAAAACTGTTTAGCTGATATTTTTCTTTACTGTCTGGCTCAAGACATCTGGCTTCGGTGGGCTTTAGAGTCAAAATGTCTGATCATATGGTATTAGTTCACAAATACTTTGCCCAATGTTTTAAGTGTGTGGAGTTGCAAGGTAAGACCTCACCTCACCTACCTTCCTTTTTCTATATGGTCAGTGTGATGGAGAAGCTAAGAGCAGATTGCCAGCACTTCAACCCTAGCTTTACCGTCTAGTGAACATTAGGAAGTTACTTATCTTCCCTGTGCCCTGGCTTCCTGATTTGTGAAATGGGGACATTTTACAAATGTTTGTTATTCGGATTAAGTGAATTATCATATTAGCAATCAGAATGGTGCTTGGAACGTAAGGGAGAGCTCAGCAAGTGTTGGTTTTAACGGGTGCCTCCCCCTTCCACTGGCTTCCATAGATTCCAAGAGCTCTTTGTTAAATGGAATTTATTGCAAAACTGAACTGTACCCAATGTTGCATTATAGGTTTTCAAAGCATCTGTTGGCTCTATCCCTAGGATGATTAAATTTTAATTGAAGAATTAATGTATACTCATCAAGTCACTCATTCAAGACATTTGAGGGCCAAATCTAGCTAGGTGGTTTTTCCCTCTACTGTAGAGACAGCTCTAATATGCCAAGCTCTGGCCTTTATGGGGTTCCTTCCTCTACCCAAAACACCCCAGGACACTGTCACTTATCTTTTCCAGCCTGCTAACAATTTTAGATCCTTTAGGTCTTAGCTTAAATGCCACCTCTTCTCGGAAGCCCCCTTGACTCTGGATTAAGTTAGATCCCTCCATCTTATGCCCTAAACACCCCACTTTTGAATGATTGAGTTAATATCAGACTTCACCACTCTCTGAGTCCATAAAGGGAAACTCCGTACTTGCCTTTATGTTGCCATATCCCCAATATCAAGCGCAGTGCCTGGAATACACAAGTCCTCCAAAAATATCTGTTGATGGGGTATCTGGGAGGTTCAGTTGGTTAAGCATCTGCCTTCGGCTCAGGTCATGATCCCAGGGTCCTGGGATTGAGCCCCGCATGGGGCTCCCTGCTAAGCGGGGAGCCTGCTTCTCCCTCTCCCTCTGCCTATGCTCCCCCTGCCTATGCACTCTCTCTCTCTCTCTCTCTCTCTCTCCCTTTGTGTGTCAAATAAATATATAAAATCTCTTAAAAAAATCTGTGGACAGATGAATAAAAGGGAACTTGGGGGTGTCGATTTCTGCTGTTGGAAGGCATAATTTTCTTATATCCTCTCAATGTTAAGTGACACCTCCACCTTGTAAAGGTTAGCAATAGTGAGTTCTGGCACCTCTCGAGATTGCAAAATCCTCTGAGATAGCTAGCCCAGTCTCATTGTCTTTCAGATGGAGAAACTGAGTCTAGAGAGGTACAGCCATTCATCCAACTGCACTTACTGGGCAGAGCTGGGATTAAATCTTTTAACTCCCAGAATCTTCTGCAGAAAAAAGAATTTTCTCACTAAAAGTCAACTATTCATTTAGCATGGAACAATTAGGACTCCTCCACCGGAGATGAAGGACCTTGAGGTGGTTAATTATGACAAAGTAGCTTTCTCATTAGAGGCAGACATTGGAGTATAGAGAGAAAAAAAAATGAAAACAGGCTCAAATCCTATGTATCCCAGGATTTTCCCAGTGTCTTCACTTTTAAGTGGGTGACAAGATAATTTCTTATAGGAATTTCATATTTTATGTCAACGAATGCATGCACTCTATAATAAAGAATGCTGCTGAACTTTCTTCCTAGTTCCTGAGTAGTAGACTCTAAATATTTGGAATTTCCTGAATCACAAGAATGTCTTTGTTATTCATGAGCCCCTTGGATCACACCTGAACTTATGCAAAGAGTTGAGGTGACTCAGTATGGGGATTGGTCAACCAGAAAGACGGAGCTCGTGATTAGAGGATCAGGCTCTGAGCCAGCCTCACCTGGTAGAAAGGGAGGCGAGTTGGAGACTGGGCTCAAACACATGTCCAGGAGCCAATCACTCGTGTTTATGTAATGAAACCCCAGTAAAGACTCTGGACACCGAGGCTTGGTGCAGCTTTCTGTTTGGTGAACATACGGATGTACAATGAGGGCGATGCACCCCGATTCCAAGAACAGAGGCCATCGGAGTTCTACATTCAGAACCCTCCCAAACTTTTGCCCTAGGTCTCTTGGTTTGGTTGCCCTTGATTTGCCTCCTTTATAATCAAAATGCAGTTAGGAGTATAGCACTTTCCTATGTTTTTCGAACCATTCTTGCACATTATCAAATCTGAAGAGGGCACGGGAACCCTCACTTTTTTAGCCAGCTTGTCAGAAATGTGGGTGGCTTGGGGACCCCCGAGCTTGTGACCGCCAAGTGAGGTGAGTACCCAATGTTGGGTTCTTGGCATTCAGAGCTGTCTCTAAAGTAGAGGGAATAACCACCTCGCTGGATGAGTGACTTGATGAGTATACATCAAGTTGACCTTATTGGGGAACGTGGCCTTCACTCGTGGGGTCTGCACTAATTCCACGTGGTGAGCATCAGAATTACATCAGCACAGCAGCATAGGGGGTGCCTAGAAGAGACTGTGCCCACAGTGTTTTGCCTTTGTGGCCCCTCTTCCCTATTTCCCTCCCTCTGGTGGCCTCAGAACCCATCTTCTCTGCTGACAACCAGTTCATGAGGCTTGACAGTCTTCATAGACTGGCAATCTTGTTTCCCTCCACCACCACATGAGCACTGAACTGAGACCCAAATAGTCAAACTCTTCCTGGTCTTTTCTCCAGGAAAGAGGGTTGTTCTCAGAGGGCCTCCACTGGCCATCAAGTCAGCCACATGGAGGGATCTGTCTTAGAACTGGAGAGAAAGACAGCTCAATGGATCCAGGAGTCCTGGATCCTCTGGTCCTCTGGGGGAGTTCCCAGTTACGTGAACCAATAAATCCACCCCTGCCATTTACATATTTCTTTTTCTTTTCTGTTAAAAGTCACTGGAGTTGGGTTTCTATCACTACAAGCAGGATTCCTCATTGATTCAGTATTTCACATCATGACCTCTATCATGACCTCCATAAAGTAAATGTTCACCATGGATAGCCACATTTCTAAAGTGGGAAAAGTCCACTCCAAATCCCCAAATTTCCCTTTGTTATTTATAGCCCACTACCGCCCACAGTGCTCCCTTCAGCAAATGATAATGTAGATGACCACAGATTCTTTTTTATCTCATTCCTCCACATTGGAATTTCCCTGCTGGCCTTATTGACTTGTTTCACTGACAGAATGTGGTGAGAGGGATATTCTGGGACTGCTTAGACTCATTCATAAGAAGCCTTGAGCTCGCAGGGGCGCCTGGGTGGCTCAGTCAGTTAAGTGTACTTTGGCTCGGGTCATGATCCCAGAGTCCTGGAATCAAGTCCCATGTTGGGCTCCCTGCACAGGGGGCAGTCAGCTTCTCCCTCTCCCTCTGCTCTTCTCTTCACCACTCTCTCTCTCTCTCTCTCCCCCTCTCAAAGAAATAGATAGAATCTTAAAAAAAAAAAAAAAAAAAAAAAAAAGAGTCCTGGAGCTTCTGCCTAGCTTCTGCTTCTGCTATGTAAGGAGTCTGACTGCCCTGACATTTCTGTGCTAGGGAGACACATGGAAGCCTGGAGACAACATGAAAAGACAGTATCGCCCAACCAGCCCCCAGATGATCCAGCTCCCGGTCACTGTGAATCACCTCAATAGAGACCCCAGGCAATGCGTGAAGCAAAGACAAGTCATCCCCACCAAATCTTTTTCTTCTTCCAGAACATGGCCACGGCAAACATGCCACCCAGAACAGAGGAGGCCAGAGGAAGAAATACCTCAGCCTCTCTTTCCTTCCTCTCACTCTAGCAGTTGCCTCCCATTGGCTAACCCCAAAAGAAGGCTGGGGCATGGGAGCTCACTGAGGCAGCCCATGCTGGCCAGGGTCTTGGGCACAGAGCCCCATGGAGAAGGGTACAGAGGGGCCCTCGGAAAATAGCCCAGCTGCAGGAAGTCCTGTTTTCCCTATTTCCCACACTTGGTATACACGTGGAAATTAGACATTCCAAAAGTCAGATGAAAATACATGAACTATATTGTCCTCCTGGGGCTTATGGAGTAACTAAACCCCAAACTCAACTCCGCTGGCTTCTGTCACCTTCCCAGAGCTCATTTCCAAAAGGAAATAACACCTGCCCCAAATCTCCACCTGCCATGGCCTCCTCTCTGAACCTCCAGCTGCCAGGGGCTGACAGTAAGTCACAGAAGCGTAGTGATTTCTCCAGGGAAAGATGAGCGAGGTGAATGCAGAGCTCCTCCGTGCACAGGATGAAAACCTTTGTGTAGGAAGGCAAATGAGGTAAGCTGAAAAGGGGGCAGGGAAGGGGAGGGTTAAGGCCCCGCAGCCACAGGCTTTTCCAAGGCAGGGAAGAGATCTAAAGAATGTTCTCTATCCTGAATACAGTCAATAGTCAATGAAAGAACTTCTGGGCTTTGCATTTGACTTCATTATATGCTTTTTGATTTCCTGGGCAGGAGACCACCGTTAATTAGTCTGTGTTCAGGTTAATCCAGCTTTTCATTCATGGGCTGATTTTCTCCCACTAAGAGTTTGAATTTAAAATGTCACTAACCAAAAAAAAAAATAATAATAATAATATTAATAATAAAGAAAATAAAAAAGTCACTGACAGCCTGGACCATTTAGTGTCCAAAGCCTCAATGGTCAGGGAATGAGAACTAATGAAGAATATATCCAACTAATTGAATTCTAGAAGCAGCTTATTAACATATCAAAAGACTTTAAAATGTGCACCCTCTTTGACCTTAAAATTTCCTGTCTAGCACTTGGCATTTTTTTTCCTTTTTTGCCCTAAAGAAATAATTATGGTTGTGTACCAATCGGCAGTTTAAAAGGTGCTCATTGAATTATTGTTCAGGTTAGCAAAGACAGGGAATAATCTGATATTTAACATCATGGCACCGGAAATAACCACAACCATAACGATTCTCATGTTAAATACTTAGTGTTTCCCACGTGCCCAGGCCCTACCCTCGGCACTCGGCCCATTATTATCTCTACGACAACCCTGTGAGATTGATAGTATTATTTGGCCCACTCTAGAGGTAATAAAACTGAGGCACAGTGAGGATAAGAAACTATCCAGAGATGCACAGCTTGTGAGCTCGGAGCCAGGAAAGGTCATGGTCAACATCTGCCAGGCCCAGGACAAGAGAAAAAAACCGGAGGCCTGCAGACCATTTGAAAAGTGATAAATCTAGCTAATCAACTGTCAAGTCCTATGTTTTCTAGCCTCAGGTCTGGACAGATACATGAGGCCTGGGCTGAATGCTGAATCTTTAGACTCCTGGGAGTTCTGTGCCGGGATGTGGTGACCTGCGTGACAGCCCACAGCCGATCTCTTACTCCCTTCCTCTTCCCACTCTTGGCTCTGTCCCATGCTGCGAGAGGCCATCTGCAGACATGTGTGGACAGGCTGGCAAGCACAGCCAAGCTTTACCCAAGACTCCTCTGTCCTAAACCGTGGCCCCTGACATTACTCAGATCTACGAATACACACACTGGAAGCATAGTTGTTCCTCAGGAGGCCAGGCCCAGATAAATACCAGCTCAGGCCCTAGAACCAGATTCAGGGTCACGAGGACAAGAAACTCTGAGGTCCCAGGAATGGGAGTGTGGTCTGGAAGGGGACATTGTTTCTACAGAGGACATCTCCTCACCCCATAGACTACTACATGGAAGGGGATGATGGAGGGCTGTGGAGAAAGACTAGCATAGGGTCCTCTTAAGTGTGGGTCCAGAGTATAGATTAAGTGTAGTATAAGAATGGGATTAGAGCCAGCATTTGGACCCTGGTACCATAGATCCAGAGCTTGTGCACTTAACTAAAATGCCCCTCAAGATAAGATTCTCTTAATAAATTAGAATACATTCATAAGAAAATGTACTATTTCATCATCCAAAGATATATACACATGTATATATATAATAATTTTATTTATACAGTATACAAATATTTATTTATATAATAAATATGTATTCATATACAATAATAAATAAATATAAAATTTATATAACACAAAAATATTATATATAATATGTAAATATGTAATATAAACATGTAAGTATATATTATTTATATTATAATTATTATGATTATATAATTACAATCATAATTTATATAATAAATAATATATATATTTATAAATAATATGGAAAGATACTCCAAAAGATATTCCAAAAATTTTGTAGGTAGTGAGAAAGCAGGATATAAAATTATAAATATGAGTCCTTTGTGGAAAACATCATGGCTACACATTAAAAAATATAAAACAGATACAAAAAATATTAATATTATATTTTGGTAATTATGAGGTTGGGATGATTTTATTTTTAAATTTATTTTCTTTTCTATATTTTCTATTTCCCATAATAACATAAACTACTGAATTATTAAAGAGAATGAAACACAATAAAAGTTATGTTTAAAAAATGACAGGCATATTTCAATTTACTGCCCTTCACAGATACCATGGTTTTGTTTTGTTTTGTTTTTTTACAAACTGAAGGTTCATGTCAACCCTCATCAAGGGAGTCTATTGGCACCATTTTCCAACAGTATCTGCTCATTTCATGTCTCTGTGTCACATTTTGGTAATCCTCACTATATTTCAAACTGTTTCATTGTTATTATACTTGTTTTGGTGATTTGTGATCAGTGATGACGACTTGCTGAAAGTCAAGATTGTGGTTAGCGTTTTTTAGCAATAAAGGATTTTTAAAATTAAGGTGTGTACATCGTTTCCTAGACACAATGCTATTGCACACGTAACACACAACAGTGTAATGTAAACCTAACTTTTATATGCATTAGGAAACTAAAGCATTCATTTTGACTTATTTTATTGCAATGCTCATATTATTGCACACCACAATGTCTTCTACATATGCCTGTACATTTTTGCCCACCAGATTACAAGAGCCCATATTAGACCTTGTAGGAAACACCAAGAGAGGTAACAGTGCAGAGAGATGGAATGTCACACACTAGATGTTCGGAAACATACTTCCTGTGGGAAAACTACATTTCCCAGTTTCCATTGCAGCTAGGTTGGAGTCACATGATTGAGTTTTAGCCAATAGACAGTGAGCATAGGTCACATAAGACATTGCCACGGCTGACCCCTAAGCATAGTCCACTTGGCTTGCTCTTTTCTGATCTCAGAGGCCATGCTTTCCAGAAGGCATGCCTACAAAATGGTGGAGGCCTGCCTGAGCTACATCATCAGTGAATGAGCGGGATGACCAACATCCTGGTTTGGCTGGGTCTCAGCAGGGGATGGGAGGGGATTCTGTAGTCCCAGGGGAAATGGGAACTGTGTCACGGTGGTCAATTAAATGAGTGAAGAACAAAGTTGCATTCTGTTAACCATCATGGATCTTTAGATTAGTAGTAAAGCCTAGTCCTTCTAAACTATCAGGAAAATCTCAGTACCTAACATCCAAATATTCCAGATAAATGCTTAGTCCCAGTCCCTTATGTACCTTTGCCCTGTGACACTTCCCTCTAATTCTCTGGACAGCAATTCTCTGATGTGTACAAAGAAGCAATACAACCTACCCCCAGTGGCATTGTGACAATTAAATAATATGTAGCTGTAAAAAATATCTTTGTTGCTATAAATCACTGCACAAGTATGCATTTTTATCATTATTATGGTGACTACTATGTGGTTCTGGGTTAAATACTGCTGGTAAGAGTTGAATAAGAGTTCCTGTCTCCAAAGTGGATGGATAGATGAAGAACACTAAGATGGATATGCAGACAAATTAATAGTTGTCATAATATTTTTTTTCTGGTGATTTCTGCCACCTGGCATCATTTGAAAAACTTTGCTCTCTTTAGAGAATTTCCCACATCATAATTCCCCCCTGAAGACATAAGCAAGGTTCATTTTTCCAGCCTCTCTTGATGCCACCATGGGAACAAGAAATGGCCTAGGCTCCACCAACTGGACACTCCTAACATAAAAAAGCAGACTTGTGGAGCACCTGGGTGGCTTGGTGGATTAAGCCTCTGCCTTCAGCTCAGGTCGTGATCTCAGGGGACTGGGATCGAGCTCCACATCAGGTTCTCTGCTCTCTCTCTGCCTGCCTCTCTGCCTACTTGTGATCTCTGTCTGTCGAATAAATAAATAAAATCTTTTTTTAAAAAAAGCAGACTTGATTAAATCCATTGTTTTATGAGAGCGGAAGTGAAGGTGTCCAAATTTTCAGGTGAGCAGAGCCTCTAATATCTGGCTGCCAGTGTCACTGGTGGGAACTGTAGAGTTGGTGCGCAAGTTGCAGTGTTGATACCAAGAGAGAATTTGCAAGTTTCTTGGGGGCATCATAGTCTGCTGCTCTGGCTGGTACTCTTGGTTGTCTAGGCTACACGTCTGACTCTACGACCCTCCTGGAGATGCCGTGAGTTGCCTAGTATCTTTTAACAAACGTATGTTCTGCTTAGACCAGCTAGATTGGGTTGGACAGTTTGCAACCAACAATGTTTACTAGACGGAAAGATAGACAGCTAGACAGACAGATCCTTCTACTCCCTGGCAGAAAACAATGAACCCTAAACAAAATATTAAAAAATAATAATAACTACCTGAAGGCACTGGAAAGTGACCAGTAACAAGGGAAGAAAAGGACAGCTCTGGGTGAGTTTCCTGTTCACGTCACTTCCAGCCCGAGAGCAATCCTTGATCTGCACCAACCCAAGAAAGGAAAAACCCAGAGAGGGTGTGCCCCCTGTGAGGTGTATCAGCTCTGCCCAGATCTGTAGCCAGTCCTGGAACACGCAGGAGGAGATCCTGAGCAGCTGAGTGAAGGCTTCCAGCGGCGGCCGACCAGAGCGGGGAGCGTACTTGCGGACCAGAAAATATAGTAGACTTCAGAATTCCCACAAGACGGCATTGATGAGGTCCAGGAGACGATCCAAAAACCCTTCAAGAGACAAAGGAGCAGTTTGCCCTCAGAGAAGCCTTTCCTCATCCCTTCATTTCACAAATGCCTGCCGGGCTCCTCTCACGTGCCAATCACGCTGAATGCTGGGCACACGGTTATGAACCCAGATCTGTGCACTCAGTAACAGGTATTTCTTGAGTTCCCACCTCTCCCTGGCGTATCCACTACTCTGCTAGCCTGGAAGAGAGCCCTGCCACACCAGGGGAAGAGCCTTGCCCTCATGGAGCTTTCAGGTTTACAGGAAAGTCTGTGATTTGGGATTCTACAAATCAGGACACGGTGAATTCGCAGGTTACCTACGGGGATGCATGTGATGAAGAGGTTGAGGAGAAGGAATGATCCAGCACTCCGCTCTGCCAGGATCCCCGGGGAACTGGAAGGCTTGTTCCATCTTGTTCGTGCTTGAACGGAGACAATTGCGCTGAACACATTTTGGCCCTTTTACTCCTTCCTCGTCATCCAGAGGCCCTAGAGCTTTTATATCTGTGCTTTTCACACATTCCTTTGTATTAAGGGTTTTTTTTTGTGTGTGTGTTTTTCTTAAAGAAGTAAAGCACAGCTTCCGGAAACGTGCGCACACGCGCGCGCGCGCACACACACACACACACACACACACACACACACCACTCCCCCCGCCTGTTTTACTCTTCCAATGATTATGTAACTTGGAGAAATCCTTCCAAGACTCGCCGTGTAACTCGACCAAACCTATAAACGTCTTGAAGCTTAGTTGGCAAAGCAGTCTATGCCAACAGTACATAAAACCCCTCGTGGCTGGGTGTTCCAGCCATCTGAATTCGTATAAAAACGTCTGGGCCTCTGAACCCTACTTAACAGAAGCTCTTCCCTCCGACATCAGCTCTCCCAAATGCATACAAGTTGGAAATTCTCCCTGGACAGGCAGGGTCATCGTGGGGAGGGAAGACCGGGAATTATGCCGACAAGGACCCGGGCAGAAGGGGTGGGAAAAGAGGTGTAAACTCCAGTCGTGAGGAATGCTTGGGGGAGAGAGGGATTATTTGAAGGAAATTGCACCAGAAAATGTAACCTCGTGTAGGCGGCTGTTGGTAAAATGAGTGAGGAGCCTTTCGTGTGGGCAAAGCAGCTGGACTCGGGAGGCAGAAGGAGCTGAAAAAAAGGAACTCTGAGTCAGAGACTGCCAGGCACCTTGGGTGGTAGACCAGGGGCATAAGGTATAAACATTGGGGGAGAAACAGAGAAGACGGGTGGGGAAGGGAGAGAAGCCTAGCGCAAAGGCACGCCAAAGGAGGGGCTCTCCTTTGTAGAAACGCAGCAGCCTGTTGCGGGTGGGGGCTGTGGACTTCGGCTGCCTACATACAGCCCACCCTTCCTTTCAGCCTCACTGAATTCGGAGGACTGTGGGAAGCCACCATGGGAACAAGAAATGGGAATGTCCTGCCAGAAGCCAAAAATGATGGCACATTGCCTACTCCTTCCTCCGATCCAAGAGGGGTTGATGGCCCTATCTGATTGGGGCGGGGTGGGGAGTGGGCAGAAAGCTACCCATTTGCTTCAAGACCCTCTGGCTTTCACACAACCAGAACAGAAAGCAGAAGCGAGACTGCTGGTCAAAGATAACACCAGAGAGACCTTACAAGATGAAAGGAGGGGAATGCTATAATTCCATCTGGAGACCCAGAAACCATTGGATAGTCACTGAGAGCCTCTGTGTAGTTTCAGACTCCTGAATCTACTGTCCTGCCCCTAGACCTGCCTGCTGAGATGGGTAAACATCATGGCTTAGTGTGGTCAGCCTATGTTCAGAAAGCTGGAGCCTGGGGGACCTGGGTGGCTCAGTTGGTTGGGCAAATGCCTTCGGCTCAGGTCATGATCCTGGAGTCCCAGGATCGAGTCCCTCATCAGGCTCCGTGCTCTGCGGGGAGTCTGCTTCTCCCTCCCCCTTCTCATTCTCTCTCCCTCTCATTCTCTCTGTCCCTCAAATACATAAATAAAATCTTTAAAAAAGAAAGAAAGAAAGAAAGAAAGTTGGAGCCTGGACCCTCAGCTCCTCTCCCTAGGGTTTGGCCAGATCTGTTGGACACCAACTGGTCCAGTAGAAGGCACTGGGAATTTAGACTCTAGGCCTGCCCCACATGGGCTTCTGTTGAACTGGGAGGAAGCATAATGAACACACAGAGATACTGGCAGGAGGGGATTATTCTTCTCCATCCAAATGGAGACAAACCTCAATAAATTTTTATGCTGAGTGTAGAAGGAATGGTAATAGGCTTTTCATTTTGGCTTCTTTAGATACCTTTTCAGTAAGTTGAATAGCTGTTAATTACAGTAACAAATAGCTAACCTAAAAGCCAGGACAGTATTTATGGTGTACTACCATTTATATTTTAAAGGGAGGACAGAGAATGTATTTGCATATTTCCTTCTATATGCATAAAATACTTCTAGAAGGACATGTAAGACACCAATATAACAGATTGGCTCAGAAGAGAGGAAAACTGGGGCGCTGGGTGCCAGGGTTGAGAGACTTTCCATTCTATTCCCCTTTTCACTTGGTGATTTTTCAACCATGAAAAGCCTTTTCCCATTCAAAAATAGTTTTTAAAGTAAGTGTCAATATTTACCAAAGCCTGTGTGCCAGGCAGAGCACCAGAGAAAGATTTAGGGGTGAATACCACACCATCACTGCCCATGAATATCCAATAGGCTGGCCCAAGAGATGGCAGAGGCACTATTAGCTATGAAGCATGGTTAAAGGGTGGAGGGCAGAGGGAATGTAGTGCAAAATGGTGGCCAGAGAGGCTAAGAGATGGGGGTTCAAGTCAACAGACAAGCATCCAAAGCCTGGTTCATTCACTTAGTTGATGTGTGAGCTTAAATAGGTTGTTATATAGGTTTTTATACCTCTCTAGACCTCAGTTTCTTTGCCTACAAAATGGGAATAATAATGGTTAGGGAGAAGAAGGAGGAAGAGGAGGAAGGGAAGAAAATTATGATGATGATGATGATGATAATGAAGGAGGGGGAGGGGGAGAAGATGGAAGAGGGAGAAGGGAAAGAAGGAACAGGAGGAGGAGGAGAAGGAGGAGTGAGGAAGAGGCAAACAATATCAATGGATCATTGCGGGGATTGCATGAGATAATGTGTGTAGAGTACTCAACACAGGATCCAACACAAGCATAGCACCCAAGGCCATGATTAAGAAGAGTGATACTAGTCATTATGGTAACATTACCAAAGAGAGACTCAGAGTGATTAATTCTGGTCTGGGAGAAGCTTGATGGGGATGACACTTGTGAGTTGGTTTTTAAGAGATAGAAGGATGGGTTAGCTGTCAGCATCCAGAAGAAGACAGTCATCAGGCATCCCAGCCCAGGCAAAGGCTTGGAGCTCCACTGGTACTGCCAAATTTCTCTCTGTTGGCTTTGGTCCATAGACTGAAGCTGTGAATCAGGTGGGAGGAGAGACAAGGGAAGAGAAGGAGACCTGAACTGGAAGTGCCGGGTCATGGGGCATCTCAGAGGTTGTAATAATGTTTTCTTGCCACTCTCTCTCTCTCTCTATCTTAACACCTGGTCATCCTCTGGTCATATCAAATCCATCCACACTTTGGCAGAGTGCTTCACATGTGCAAGACACACGTAAACTCACTCGCTCTGCAGAAAATGGATATGGCGTTTTTAAAGACAAGAATCATGGTACGGTTCCTCTTTTTGTTGGTGTGCTACATGGATCATACGTATCCTGATGACGAGTGGTAGTTTTAGCTCCTCTGTGTTTCCTTTGTTTTGCTGGTTTGGAGTCTTATTTTTGTCTTGGGGGAGAGATACCTTTGTGACTAGGATTTGCCTTAAGACACTGGGTTATAATAAACATTGAATGTGGAACATATTATGTTGGGATAACATTTTATTATGGGTGTTTATTGTTCTGGCAGTAAATTAAGGAAAACTTCGCTGGCTTGGATGAACAATAAGGAATCATTTCTGCATGTTTTAGGGATACAACTTAAAACATAAATTTCATATTGTCCTCTCAAGCATTTAAAGTGAGCTGACTAGACAGTATCTTGAGATCCTAAAGGGTCCTCTCTTTAAATGTCTCTTGAACTGTAGGGTTATGACATGGTAGGGACTAAGAACCACACAGGCGGAAGTTGAGTGAAGTTGTACAGGACCCAAATGTCGTGGATAATACCTGACTTCACATTTTGTCACCTGATTTTACGTTTAGTATAATAAACATCCTGAAGTTCTTAAATTTAAGCCGTGAAAAATGCTAATTTTATTTACTTTCTATAGCAATGCTCCCGGTGAAGTTTTCTTTTTAAGATTTTTTTTTTTTTAAAGAAGCAGAGCATCAAGAATGCTTGATGATAATGGCAGCAACGAGGATGGGGAAGCAGGTGACAATGATGGTGGGAACATTTGAAAACACATCAGGGAATACTCACAGGTCTTTCAAACCTGGGCTCAAATCTTTCATCTGCCCTTTAGCGGCTGCCTGCCCTTGAGCAAGTGAGCTAGTGTGTTCTGTTTTCTCATCATAAATTAGAGATAACCCTTACTGCTTCTTCATGTCCTCACAGAGATGACCAAGAAAGAGGTCACCTCTTTGGACTAACTCCAACTCTTCAGCTGAGGCTTCCTGGAAAATTATCTTTAAAAAAGGCTTTCAAGGGTTAGTTCAGGCTCACCAGGAAAGAGCTCAGACATTGATTAGTGATGTCTGCCCTGAGTGCAAGAGGGAGAAAGGGCCTTCCAGAGGCTCCAGATCTGCTAAGTGCAGTGTAGAGAAAGGCAGCTCTGACAAAGTAAATAGCTCACACACAATTAACCGAGAAGCAATAATGATTTCCACACAGACTTCTTTGGAGTTCTCCTCAAAATTATATAGCTAGATATAGACATAGATATAAAGTACATACTTTTATACTTATCTATAGGATCCAAACATACATATATCCATATATATATATACACACACACACAAACATATGCCTACACAAGTATGTTAGCTATCTATCTATCTATCTATCAATCATCTATCTATCATCTTTTTGTCAATCATCTGTCCGTTGAGAGAACATTTTCAAAGCAACCTACAGCATGAACAGGATCAACTCAGATAGAAACACAGTTCCAAGCCCTTGGTTAGCACCTATGTACGAAGCAGGCAGGGGCCACCCTGTGCCCAGCCTCCTGTCCTCAAGGAGGCACTCTGCACCTTTTGGTGGTGCTCCTGTAGCTCGAAGGTCCTCCCTCTCCCTCTCTTGGACTAGACTACGCTGGCTGCTCACCTTTGGCTGGGAAGGGGGAATTTTTTTGGCCACGTCGAGAACTTGTAGGATGCTTCTTTCTTGTTTGACATGTTTCTTTGGTGTTTAGAGATGGTTAATTCTAAGCAAAACATAGCTCCCTGCTCTTTAGGGGAAGAAATTGTTAAATGTGTGTGTGCGTGTGCGTGTGTGTGTGTGTGTGAATATAAATGTGTGTATACATACATTTAATATATATTTCAAAAGGTCTTTTGGACATCAAGTGACTCTTGCAAAACAACATGTTGATGAGTTAAGTGTAAATGAATCAGAAACATGTGGCTTGAATTCCCTTCAAAATACCCTAGGGTTTAAAATGAGGGGGGAAAGGTACTTGGAGGAAAAAAAAAAATACATTTTGGGTCTTGCTGAACCTAAATCATTTGAAAAATAGTTTAAGATGTTTGCTAAATCCAAAAAGCAGCTTTGCTCCCACCATATGGCAATGTCAAAGTGGCTCTTCAGATAGCTTAAGCCTAATTTTAATTTCTTGCACATGTGGTAAAAACATCTTTGAGGACTCTCTTAAGCCACTGTTCAAGGGAGCCCTCAGAGTTTGGGGATTTTTTTTTGCATCTCATTTGCATAACAATGACCACGGCCACAGCTCTTCTCCCAAGTTGCAAGGGGCAGGGCCTGGTCTGATCTCTTGGACCAATTTCTTGGGCCCTGTACCCCTCCGGGGTCATCTTTCTCTCCATGCTGAAGGGTTTTGGGACGAACCCTCTATTCCCCAATCTGACTGGTTTCCGTTGGGAGGTTTGCTTTTGCCTGGGAGTACATATGTGGGCATTTGGAATATTATTCCCAGGTCTTACAGAGTTTCCTCTGAGTCCACTCCCAAGTAATCACTGCAGGATGCTCCCTATTAAGCAAGCTGGGCAAATTCCCAGGGACTGGGTTCATTAGGCATCGCTTCCAGTGGTTCAAAATATTCCATGGTCCTTTATGCTATCTCTCCAGCTGCACAGATTCATCCAAGCTGTCCAGAATGCAGCAAGGAAAGGACAAGAACAGTGGTTTTCAAGGAGAGTGGTATAACCCCCAAGGGGATGTCAGAAATTTGTGGGGGCATTCCTTATCTCAGTGATGAGGGGACGCTACTGGTATATAGCGGGCAAGGGTTGGGGATGTGAGATGTCCTGCAATAAACAGGACAATCTGACTGTATGAAAAATGACCCTGTTTCTCACAGGACTTTCCGATGCACTGCTAGACAGACATTCGTGTGGGTGAAAAACCTGCTTATAATTAGCTCAGCCCAGAACCTAACCCTGTGTCATATATAGTCATTTTTTTTCTCAATTTCAACGTACCCTGGATTTTTCATACCATGCGATCCAAGAGAAAATTGGACTTGGCTGTGTTCGTGACAAGAAGGAAAAATGTCACTCACGACAATGCCATTTGGAGCTGAGTTTCCCACACAGTGTGTCCTCGGGCTCAGCCCCTGTCCCCTTCCCCGCAGGACTGTGTATGGATGCGACACGGATTACTTGTATGCTCCTCTTTGTCCTCTTTCTCATTTAGACTGAAGGTGTGTGTGTGTCTTTGAATGATGTGTTGGGAGGTTGGATGATCCATAACATGGATGTAGGTTTTGTGATCTGTGATTTTCATTTCAGTATGGTTAAAGGGACCTTACAAAATATCTGTTGCATAAGCTGGCCCTGGGGGCAGCTGGGAGGCTCAGTGGGTTAAACGTCTGCCTTTGGCTCAGGTCCTGATTCCAGGGTCCTGGGATGGAGCCCGGCATGGGGCTCCCTGCTCCGCAGGGAGTCTGCTGCTCCCTCTCCCTCTGCTCCTCCCTGCCCTGCTTGTGTGATCTCTCCCTCTCCCTCTCTCAAATAAATAAGTAAAATATTAAAAAAAAAAAACCAAAACAAAAGCTGGCCCTGATTTTGCTCTGATAAAGGAGCCCTGGGTGAGAACAGATAGCCCAAATAATGAAGTACCCGGGAAGAAGGAGCCATTAACCCTGGGTGTGGTTTGCCTCTACCACTAGCTGATTGTGTGGTTGTGGATTCTGAACAAGTCTCCTTTCTGATCTGAGCCTCAGTTTCCCCACCTCAACCGTGAGAATGTTACACTTGATCGCTGGGCTGCAAACTTCAATTCCTTAACTGTAGTGAATGAAACTCTGTGTGTGAAACTCAGAAGATGACTCTTCACTGTATTTCGTAGTGGAACGTGCCTTCCACCATTTCTCACAACATAGTTGACCCTTGAACAACAACGAGGGTTTTGGGGGCATTGACCTCCCATGGAGTCAGAAATCCATGCAGAACTTTCAATTCCCCCAAAACGTAACTACTGATAGCCTCTTGCTCACCAGAAGCCTTCCCAAGAACACCAACAGTTAGTCAATTAACGCATACTGCGTATGTTACACTTTTTATGGATTGTATTCTTAGCATCAAGCTAGAGAAAAGAAAATGTTCTTAAGATAACCATAAGGGGGGCGCCTGGGTGGCTCGGTGGGTTAAAGCCTCTGCCTTCCATTCAGGTCATGATCCCAGGATCCTGGGATGGAGCCCTGCATTGGGCTCTCTGCTCCGTGGGGAGCCTGCTTCCTCCTCTCTCTCTGTGCCTGCCTTTCTGCCTACTTGTGATCTCTGTCTGTCAAATAAATAAATAAAACCTTTAAAAAAAAAGATAACCATAAGGGATAGAAAATATATCGATGTTACTGTACTGTATTTACTGAAAGAAAATCTGCAGGTAAGAGGACTTGCAAGGTTCAAACCCATGTCGCTCAAGAGTCATCTACACCAAAAGGGATGCTATTTTATTGGTCCTGATTAGGGATATCACCACGGATGGATTTCTCTGGACTTTGAAAGTACAGTGCCAGGATTCACGAGCACTGAGATTCAGCCTCAATGATGAGGAGTGGAAGAAAGAGAGACAGACAGACAGACTGTGGAAAAATACACCAACTGGGGCCCCTGGGTGGCTCAGTGGGTTAAAGCCTCAGCCTTCTGCTCAGGTCGTGATCCCAGGGTCCTGGGATCGAGCCCCACATCGGGCTCTCTGCTCAGAGGGGAGCCTGCTTCCCTTCCTCTCTCTCTGCCTGCCTCTCTGCCTACTTGTGATCTCTCTCTCTCTATCAAATAAATAAATAAAAATCTTTAAAAAAAAAAAAAAAAAGAAGAAGGTGATGGGCCGGACTGGGGCCAGGGGCCACCGTTCTCCAAACTCTGTTCTAAGTAACAGACTGCTCTCTACACAGGCCTGAACACAACTGTGAAAAACAAAGAACAGTTGTTTTTTCTTTTTAAAGATCTTCTGTAAATAGTTCAAGATCTCACTTGGTGGCACATTTGGGTGACTTCCCTTCCTTTTACATTGATAATTGCATCAACACTACTTCTGACCCTTTCCTTACTTCTACATTTTTTTAAGAGGCCGAATTGCTAACAATGACATGTCTCTAAATGTAGAAAAAAGCTCTGTGATACACACTTGCATTGGCTAATGGGGACGTGGGAATGCCTGTTTTGCGTTTGGATTTCTGATATCATCTACCTTCAGTGTCTGCAACATCCCCTTGGGTCAGGGCAATGCCAGAAGTCCTATTGGGAAATGGTGAGAAGCCTGGAGACTGCCAGATGTTGGGTTGCTAGAACAGTCAAGGTGGTCCTGGGAAGGAAGATGTCAGGGTTCAAGGCCAACCTGGTGTCCCAGCCTGGGCTTAAGGAGCAGGCTTGCCTCTTTCTCAATAGATGGGTGCCTGGGGCAAGTCACTTAACTTTTCAGCTGTAAAATGAGGAATAGGAGCTAATTGATTTCAAAACCTCTACAGTTGCCTAATTCCTAAAATCCCCCACCAGGCCTGCTGACCCAATTCTGGAGGATTCTAGACAATATTGCACAGGGATAGGTTACACGACAGGACTACTCGTATGGGTCTGTATCGGGTGTCCATACCTTTTATCCACTCCCCAGTTCGACCTTCCTTTCTCTGTGTAACAAAACAACAGTCTTTCCTGTGAACTCTGACCTCTCTCCGATTTTTAGGCCATATGGTAAATGTGGGCCAAGTATGGCCACTGGGTCCCAGAGTGGGCCCATCACCTAGCTGTGGTCAGAGCAAAGAAAGTCTGTTTCAGAATAAGGCCAACCAAGAGGAAATAGAGCTGGGGGGAAGGAGAAAGAGTTCTGAGGAGGTGGCTTAAGCCTCCGAATGCCGTCATGGCTAAAGCCAATTATATCACCTTGAACGGACTTCCCAGCTTATGTGAGAAACAAATCTAGTTTTTGTAATTATACATGACCCTGAATAGGATTTTTCTTTTTTTCCACTTTCAACCAAAGGAGTCTTGAATCGAACGGCCAAATAACAGGGATATAAGTACAAACACCCAGAGGCGTCCTCGGCCACCTTTTGTCGGGGAAAAGATCTCAGGCTAGATCTAGGGGATCTTGATTCTTGTCTCAGTTCCACAGTGCTAGCTAGTCATGTGCCTCTGAGCAAGAGGTCTACCCACTCTGTGCTTCCATTGTGTCTTTCGTGTCACACACGAACATGTGGGTGAAAGGCTCAGAGATAGTCTCAATGATTCATCCAAATGGGACCAACCTAGGCCAAGTATCCAATCTATGATCACCTAGTAAAGACATGGCGGCCCCTTCTGGGACAGGGGAGGGACAAGTCCTCCAAGGGAGAAGGAGGTAAGAGCTCCACGCAGAAGACTCTCTGCACAGTGGGTGCTCAAGGCACATCCTCTCTCCTCTTCCTCCTCCCTTTCCTTCTCTCCCTCTTCTCCTCCTCCCCTTCCTTCCCCCTCTCCTTCCCCTTCCCCTCTTTCTCCCTCTCTCCATTCATCCCTCTGCTATGGTCCTTCTTATTCATCTTAATATTAGTGTCAATGGTATTTGGATTAGTTTTAACATAACCATCATTCCCCAAAATTTCTTCCTCAGTTATGAACGTGAAGAAAACAGAACGTAACCCAGTCTCTGAACTTGAGTTTTAGCGAACAGCCTCTTTTAACTCTTGAGTTCATCTTTAAAATGAATCTAATGACATCTGACCCTTTCGACTCGCGGAGCAGTTGGAAGACAGGAACAGACGTGAACGAGTTTGGACAATGTAAGCATCGTCCTCACCGAGAACATCCCCTCAGTTCCTCACCCCAGTGGAGGCACCAATGCCACATAGTGTTCAGTCTGTGTTTTTCTAGTACCCATAAAAGTAAGTGCCATCATAAGGCTAAATAATTTCTCAGAAGAAACAATGCAGACCCCCCTCCTTTTTTTTCAACAAGAGATTTTTCTCTAATAGATTTAATTGGGTCATGGTTCAGTAGACCCTAATAAGGGCCTTAGGAGACTTTGCTCTTGTCCCTTTGAAATGGCACAATCTGTAAAAACCAAAACAGAGACGTGCTCCTTATTACACTATTATTTAATCTGGAGTCTCTCCAGACTCGGCCCATGTAGGCAGCCACGGCTTCCGGGGGCGGGGGCGGGGGATGGGGGATGGGGGATGGGAGGCTGGCTTCAGAATAAACACCATGTGCTTCCTGGAATTTGGAGGCCCGTTCTCTCCACTGCCCTCGCGCTCCCTTCATTGGCAGATCCCGGGTGCCAGGCGGCTGTATTACAATCTGGCAAGGCCAAGGCAGCCACTCTGCTTGTCCGTAGCCAGAAGCCAAGGGGAGGGGCCTCCACCCAGGGCCTGACACAGAGCCAGGTCTGCCTGCCCGCCGTCGCAATGCATGGGTCGCTTCTCTGGTGAGAATGGGGCCCGAACAATTACGCTTTTGTGCTGGTGCTGCCCGTTCTGGATCTGGCCAGCTGGGGCGTGGGAGATGGGTGAAATCGGCTGATGTTTGGGACCCCTGGGCCCAGAGCTTTCTTATGGAGGAAGTTCACAGTCAGCTAGACCAGGTTCAAATGTTGTGTGACCTTGGAGCTACATTTAACCAGGCATTGTATCTCTTTCAGGAAAAGGGGTGTAATACCTGCTTCTCAAACTTTTCTCTGGATTATATACAGTAATAGAGTCCAGCGCCGACTGAGAGCCTGGGGAGGGGAACACCTGTCCCGAAATCGCAGGCTATCCTTGCCATGAATGTACCTGAGATTTTAGGCAGGGCTACCCCCACTTTTCTGTCTCATCAGAAACAGAAATCAGCCAGAGTTTTGAGCTGTCCACATCAAGTATACATAGGACAATGTTAAATTTGGCCCAAATTTAACTTTTCATAATTTTTTAAATTTTAGAAATATAACCTACAAACATAGAATATGCATATGATACAAGTAAATCAGACATGCACACGACCATAACGAACACCAAGCAAAAAACAAAAACAAAAACAAAAGTCTATTAGCCGCACCAAGAAGCCTCTAGGGTCCCTTCCTGGCTACAAACACCTGCATCCTTAATCTGACTTTAATGGCAATCATTTTCCTGTTTTTCTTAATCATTTTGCCACCTATCTCTGCATCAATGAACAATACAATTTACTTGCCTTGCTTTTCAGCTAATAAAATGAACCCCATGGCATGCATTCTTGTGTGCCTTCTTTCTTTTTTTTTTTTTTTAAGATTTTATTTATTTATTTGTCAGAGAGAGAGCGGGAGCGAGCACAGGCAGACAGAGTGGCAGGCAGGGGCAGAGGGAGAAGCAGGCTCCCCGCTGAGCAAGGAGCCCGATGTGGGACTCGATCCCAGGACTTTGGGATCATGACCTGAGCCGAAGGCAGCCGCTTAACCAACTGAGCCACCCAGGCGTCCCGCCTTTTTTCTATCGTGGTGATGTCTGGAATATTTATCAAGCTCTTACACCTAGCTGTGGTTCATCATTTTCATTGCTGTCGAATATTCCATTAATCGGAACTGGACTATGAAAGAGATGACATCAAGTCTCCAGCAGTGGTGCCCATGCGGCCTTTCTCTGCCTCTATGTGCCCAGCGCCCACTCCAGAGGTGAAGTCTGCTTTTCTCCCTCGAACCTGGGATGGCCTGTGACTTTGTTTGACCAATAAAACATGGAGGACGTGAAGCCCTCACACTCCCAAATCCAGGCCTTATGAAAGCACCGACAGTTTCTGCATCTTTGAAGCCAGCACTTATTAAGGAGTGCGGGGCTCCTGAGCTCCCCAAGCTGTGAGAAGGCCCAAGGAATGCACATCAGGAAAGAGCACCATGGCCGAGGAGACCCCAGCTCCTGCAGACATTTCCAGAAGAACTAGCTACGCTTCTGCATGTCTCTTGGACATCCCAGCCCCAGCGGAGGCCAGGTAGAGCCCAAGAACCAAGCTGCGCAGCCCAGTCCAGCCCAGCCCCGCTCACATCGCAGAATTGTCAGAAGGGATACGTTGTCATTTTAAGCTCTTCAGTTTGGGTGTGGTTAGTCTTGTAGCAACAGAGAAGCGGGGAATGCATTCCTCAAGGGTCCGCTGAGCAGAATTTCTCTCTCCTTCAGACTTAACAGCCTGTATCTTTGCAAATTTTAGGTCTTTGCACTTTGCCAGCGGTATTATTTACATATTCATACATTTTTCAGTGCATCTCACGTCACCTCATTTGTCACCATCCTCTCAGAAGCCACACACTTGTACGTGCTTGTGAAAGCGGCACTGTGGGCTTAGGTCAACAGATGCCACCGCGAAAGAAAAAGAGAGAAAGGAAAAAGAACTAAAAGCTGTCACTAACTGCAAGGATGTAAGGGCATGGCTTAGTACCGTGTCTTTTTTCTAATGGACGGCCATGTAACCCTGTTCTCACAAAACCATGTTTTGTAATAAAAACATCAATTGATTTGAGTAAACAGACGTGGCTTTCACTTTGAGAAGTGTCCAAGGTACACGGGATGGAGAACACAAACAATGAAGCCTGAGTCCCCCTACCTTGAGCTCCACCCTGAAATGGTTAACCGCCAGCCTCCGGTTAACTGCCTTGGGGTATGGAGGAGTCAGAAATAGCAACAAACCTTTCTACATTTGCACAAATGTAATTGCTTCTAATGCTACTTAAGTTTGAAGAAGCCCTAGCATTTTCATTTCACTGGAGCTTTTAGGTTTGTTTCCCCTTTCAAAGGCGGAATGTATTGAATGCTCCATAAAAGAATGATTGCAGAGGGTGAGGAGGGGAGGGGGAAGAGGCTAGGAAAACTAACAGCTTTAAAAAAATAAAACTGTCAGTGTGGGAGGTGGGAAGGAGAAGGAAGGGCTCTTCAAAGAGGCAGCAGAGGCAGGTTGAAGTAAACAGTACTGAGTTGGAGTCAGGCTCCGCCCACCTATCTGTAAGCAATCATCTTTGGGCAAATGACCTACAGTTTCTGAACTCAGTTTCTTCATCTGTAAAATGGGGCTAAGGGAAACCTCACAGGCCTGGAGTGAAGAATCAGAGAGAGAATCTACCTAAGGGGCTTAGTCCAGTGACTGCCGCAAAAATACATCCCCAGTGGATATCAACTCCCTACCGTATAGATAATGGCTGGCAGCTCAGCTAGGGGGTGGTGGGTTCAGGGAACCATTTCCTCCAAGAAGCCAGAAAAAATCCCGGAGAGTAAATCATTGCCCCCTCGATAGAGATATGATATTCTGTGGCTGCATCTGTAACACTGTTTGGGGCCTTGGGCATAATCAAATGTCACCGAGCAATTCTAGAAAAGGATTTTGTTGTTTTTGTGGTTCTTTCTGACTTCCACCAGCCAGAGACCCAGGCCTAAAGGAAGGGAGTGAAGTCTTCAGAAATTTTGATGAGAATTCAGAAATAAGTCCTTCGTGTGGATAAGAGAGGGACCAACATAGAGACCATGTCTAGAGTTTCCAGGCATCGATGAAAAATCCCCCAAACTCGGTCAAGCAAAAGTGGCAGCTAACTTGGTTGTTTTCATACTGAAGATGCAAAAGGGAGGAGGAGTTTTTTGAAGGACCACAACCTTGACTTAATCCTGAATGTGGGGTTTTGTGTTCAGTATCCCATTTGATCTCCAGAAGAGTCTATTTCCCCACCTGTCAGAGGCAGAAACTGAGGCCAAGAGAAGCGGAGCATAATGGACAAGATCACTCATCTATAAACATTTCAGAGTCAAGATTTGAATCCAGGCCTTAACTCTGAAACCCCTGATTTTTAACCAACAAAGTGCTCTCTTGCCTCTCCAAAGGAAGACAGCTGGATCCTCCCCAAGAATCTGGGACCAAATGAGAAGGGATCAGAGACAAGTGAAACAGCTCATCTGGAAGGGGTTGTGCTGTGATTAGAAGAATATGCAGGTCAGAGCTCTAAGAAGAGGAAGGGCTCTGCAGGGAGATCAGATGAGAGAGAGGAGTCCCAAGAAGACCCTCCTGAGGGAGGCCAAAACATGAAAGCAAGTAGCAAGGGGAGAAGTGCTAGTGCTACACAGCCAATCAACAGTGTTAAAAGAAGATGGTTCGGGATTCACATCATGGGAAATGAGAAAGGGATCTTTATCTGGACTGTGTGCATTGTGAGGGCAAATATGGCCACATAATGGCCCCCAGGCAGGACAAATCAGAAATCAGCCACAGCTTCTGGCGAGTCGAAACACCAGACTTGTCCCATTCAAGTTCATGGTCCTATTTTGAGATAGGCACCCAGGTAAAAGAAAAATCGATGAGTGGAAGGCAGGATTACCCAAACAGGGAATCTGAGATTTGAATGCCTGGGTCAGATTTTTGTGGATTCTTTAGTAGACATTGATGCTACCTAAACTTTTCTCTTTCCTCTTCAGGGCTGTCTCTCTCTCTTGCTGTCCTCTTTTTTGAGGACCTTCAGGTAAAAATGAATGTATATGAGAACATCAAAGTGACTTGCTTCACTGCACAAGAAGCCTTCCAAGGCTCTACTTATCAGTCCCACCCCAAAGTCCAAACTTTTGTGGTCTAGGGATAGTGTGGTCTAGGGATAGTGTGAAAGTCAAGATCCAACCAGGAACTTAACCGGATTTACCTCCCATTCCTCACCCATCCCTTCTGAATATATGCATTAACTCCCATTTCTAGAATTCCGAAAGTCTTTTGATCACATCAAGGACTTACCAGAGCTGGTTCCTCATTGACGTTCTCTGTACATATTTGTGGTAGCATGTCTGATACAGGTAGTGAAGGTGTCAGGATCACAATTTCCTCCTTCTCCTATCTCTCTGCTCCAGCCTGGCCCAAGGGTTGACATTGAGAAAGACCCTCTCTGTCATTGAATACATTGACAAATGGAGAAATAAGTAAATGAAAGTGTCCTGGGGATACTGAAGTATTTGGTTTTGATTTAACACCAGAATGCATTCAAAATAGGTACCAAGGGCTGCCTGACGATTCTGCTTCCTGAACTCTGTCTTTATCCTTAAAGAAGTGCTTGACTGGACACCTGGGTGGCTCAGTCGGTTAGGTATCTGCCTTTGGCTTGGGTCATGATCCTGGGGGTCCTGGGTTCGAGTCCCACATAGGGTTCCCTGCTCCATGGGGAGCCTGCTTCTCCCTCTCCCTCTGCCTTCCTCTCCCCCTGCTTGTGCACACATTCTCTCTCCATCAAATAAATAAATAAAATCTTAAAAAAATAAAAAGTGCTCGACCATTTCTCTGTTCAGGTGACTTGAGTTCAAATACCATTTGCCAGCAGGCATTGCCTGCGGGGCTGCATGTTATGTATGGAGGATTTAAAAATGATTAAGAAACAGTCTTTAACTTAAAGAATCTATATAGTCTAGAAACAGAGGTGAATGTGCAATAAAATATTAAAATAACACCAGCTGCATTTATTAATCATTTACTGTGTGCCCAAGACTTCATGAGCATTATACCATTTATTCCCCAAACCCCGTGAGACTGTCCATTCCTGCCTTGGTGGAGTCACTGGTACCAGACTCACTCGCTCTCATCAACAAATGTAGGAAGCAAGGAACGCTGGGGACCACCTCCATATTCACCCTGTTTTCCACCCCCAGCAACCAAATGAAGCAGACTGGCAGTGATCTTGCCAGGCAGAGAAAACAGAGATAGGCGTCTGGTGTAGTGATGCTCCCGGAATTCGCAGAATAGGACAGTAAGAGACAAGAAAGCTACACCAACAAGAAACACCTGCAAATCTGCATGGGGGTTCCCTTACATCTGGGTCAGATACTAATAGTGAACGTGCAAGGTAAGACTTTGAAGCTTACTGGCAGGGGGTAGGGAGAGGGCGAGTTCCAGAACTCCAGAGGGTACTCAGGGCCAGGAACCATTTCCGGCCAGGAAAGGAACAGAGTATGCTGAATAACACAAGCATTGGTTTGATACCCTCAGGAAGCCATGTCTTTAGCTATAGAAGTCTCATAGGCTTGGAGATGGATGTGCTCTGTACCCGTGCTCATAAAGCTTGACCAGGTCACTCACTGAGATCAACATGAACTCCTTACCAAAGCAAAACTCAATTCTCTTTAAAGGAAGAGAAAACAATTTACTTTCCAACAATAGAGCTTGCACCAAGAAAAACACACCCAGTTCTGTAATCATCCCATTGCTGAAAATGAAAATCATAGACAGAAAATCTTTAAAGCAACCATAGGAAAAAGATGCATGGCACACAAAGAAGAATCTCAGAATAAATGCTTGCTTCTCATAAAGAAAGGATGGAAATCAGTGGAAAGGAATGACATCTTTAAAGAGCAGAAAAAAGGTATTTGCCTTAAAATGTTGTATCCGTTGAAAATATCCTTCAACAAGGAAGATGAACGAGAGACAAGGAAGATAAACAGACTGAAAGAATTCATCACCAGCTATCCTGACTACAAGAAATGTTAAGTAAGTTCTTTAGACAGAAAATTAGATCTATGCAAAAGGATGAAACAGGCCAGATATGGGACATATATGGATAAATATAAATGGCTTTAAAAATATGTAATTTGTTGGGATGTCTGGGTGGCTCGGTCAGTTAAGTGTCTGCCTTTGGCTTAGGTCATGATCCTGGGGTCCTGGGATCTAGCCCCAGATCAAGCACCTTTCTCAGCAGGGAGTCTGCTTCTCCCTCCCTCTGCCTCTTCCCCTGCTCATGCTTGCTCTCTCTCTCTCTCACTCTCTGTCTCTCAAATAAGTAAAATCTTTTAAAAATATATGTAACTTCTTTAAAAGACAATTTCTTACAGCAAAACATAGTGACAACATGTTGTGGGATTTATAATATTTATAAAAGTAAAATAAAGTATAATAATAGCATAAAAGACAAACACAAGTGTCCGGTGGCAGGGTTCTTACCTGCAGGACATTAGAATTTATTCAGTGCACGTGTCACTAAATCAAATACTAATTCATATTACAGTGGGGTAAGTTAAGGATGCATATTATCATCCTCAGTGTAAGTGCTAAAAATACATTAAAAAAACTTAAAATGGCATACTGAAAATATTCAGTTAGTGCAAAAGGATACTGGAATGGGGGGGTAAAAAAATAAAAACAGCTAGGATAAATAGAAAACAAATAAGATAGTAGACAAACCCACATTGATTACATCAAATATAAATGGCCTAAATATTCTAATTATTAAGCAGAGATCATCTGACTGGATAAAAAGCAAGAACCAACTCTATTGTGTTACAAGAGATATACCACAAATGTAAAGACATAGGTCAAAGGAGCTAGAATGGTTGTATTAACATCAGATGAAGCACAATTCAAGATAAAGAGTGTTATTAGAGATAAACTGGAGCACATTATAATGATAAAAATGTCCAAGATTCCAGTCGACTGAGACAATTTAATAATACTAAATGCATATTGCAGTAGCTTCTCCAAAGATGGCCACCACCAATTCTTTCCTTCCTCATAGGTGCACGTCACTCCAAATGTCAAGAGGTGGTCTGTTTTTCCTTCTCTTCAATCTGAGCTGTGCTACAACATACCTTGACCAAGCTTCCCACCTTGGTTCCAGTTCTTGCAGAGTAGACCTGACCATGGATGGATTCTGTCCAGTCAGCCCTAACTCCTCAGTCACTCTCCTAGCCTGTCTGCAGATGTTAGCATGTCAACTCTGTTGCTAATCTCTGAGCTGCATTACCACTGACTGTTTGGCTTCTACCCTCTTCTATCACCTGAGTAATACCCTCTTTATATTAACTTCTTTCCATGTTTAAAGACCTACAGTGGTCTCTGTTTTCCTGACAGGGCACTGACTGATACAGGATGCTAATGAAGATTGTTCTTTCCATTTTCCAGATGGGAAAGTGGGGCTCAGGACTATCCTGAGTTAGTTCTTCCCCGTCTCACTCCAGTAGGCTGGACTTACCGCTCTTTGGCATTCACAAGTACTCAGAGTCCATCAAAATGTCGACAGACTTTGATCTGCCATTAAAAGATGACTTTTACGAATGGAAAGCCTTTTCCAGCTGTATGATTTAAACAGAACAATCAATGTTTAAATAATAAATGCCCTCATTTTGGGAAATCTGTCCTCCACTGGCAGCTTTTCTGAACTTGTCTGGGTCAAACATGGCTGGCATGGGTTTCTGCCTTCACCTCCTCTAGGGGCCTGAGGGATAGTACAGAAGCTACAGTGAGGAGGTGAGGCATCTGGGTCCCAGCCCTGGACCACGCAAATCCTTGGACCTTTCTGACACTTAGGGCACAAGTCCACAGTTCTCTCCATATTCTCATCCCCCGAGTTTTCCCATCAGGCTGAAATCAAAAGGGGCCCCCTATAAGAGACTCCAAGAAAAGAGATGGAGACTGTCACTGTGAATCTGGAACACTGGATTCTAGAGGAATGTGACAGCAAGATTTATAAAGTCCTAGAATTGAAATGGCCCTTATGGATCATCTAGTGACTGAAGGGGAAATTTGTTATTTGACTGACACACCGGGGTTTGAGTGCAACCCTCCCTCTTCCTGGCTGAGGGATATTGTTAAAATAGCCATACTAGATCAAAACATCTATAGATTCAGTGCAATCTCTATCAAAATGTCCATGGAATTTTTTCCCTCAGAAATAGAAAAATAACCCTAAAATTCCCATGGAGCCACATAAGACCTTGAACAGCCAAAAAAATTTTTGAGAAAGAGCAAGCTGGAGGCATCACACTTCCAGATTTCAAACTGTCTTACAAAGCTATAATAATCAGAGTAATACGGCACCAGCATTAAAAAAGACAAAGAAACCAGTGGAACAGAATAGGGGGCCCCAAAATAAATCCACACACATATGGTCAACTAATACTTGGCAAGCGAGCTGAGAATACTCAAAGGGGAAAAGACAGTCCCCTCATTCATGGTATTGGGGAAACAGGATATTCACAAGAAAAATAATGAAATTGGAACCCTATCTTATACCACTCACAAAAATTAACTCAAATGGATTAAGTATTTAAGTATAAGACCTAAAAACCTAGAACTCCTAGAAGAAAGGATAGGGGAAAGTTCCTTGACATTACAAAATATATACATTTGCAACACCACGGGGAATGCATCACGCTAAGGGAAATAAACAGAAAAAGACAAATACTATGTGACATCCTTGATAGCTAGAATCTAACCAATCCTAACTCATAGAGAAAGAGAGTAGATTAGCGGTTACCAGGGATGGGGCAGTGAGGGAAATGGAAAAATGTTGGCCATAGGGTACAAACTTCCATTTATTAGATGAATAAATTCTAAGGATTTACTGCACAACATGGTGACTATCGTCAAAAGTACGATATCGGGTACTGGAAATTTGCTAAGAGAATAGATCTTAAAATTCTCACCACATGGGTGCCTGTGTGCGCACACACACATACACACATGAAAAGTGTCAGCTCTGTGAGATGATGAATGTATGAACTAATCTTATTGTGCAAATCATTTTGTAATATACAAATGTATCAAATTAACACATTGTACATCTTAAACATACACAATGCTATACATCAATTACATCTCAACAAAGCCAGACAAAATAAAGAGATGAATTACAGAGAAGAAAAAGGAAGGATAACAGTGTAGAGATACATATATGCGTGTATCCCTAAAAACGATGCCCATTTTAATGATAGATCTTTATCCATTTGTACATTTTGCTTGCAGATAACTTCTTCACCAATCAAACGAAAGCAGCTTGCTGGTTGAGCTGGCTTTGTTTCAGGGATGACAGGGGATTTGGGAGATATGAAAAGCAGATGATCCTAGAAAACTGGTAAGACTCATGCTCCTGACACCTTCCCTGCTCTAGCCTGAAGCCTTGCTGAGAAAGAAGGTCTGAGCTAGATTCCTTGTAGTTCGCATAAGCTTCTTTCCTCTGTCCCTCCCACTATCAGCTTCTGGCTCTTGGGACCTCATTCTACCCCCTTTCTCTTCACTGAAACAGGAAATAGCCTTGCTCTATGCCAAATACATTTCTCTGTACCGTGCAGCAGAGAGATGAAGGGACAACTTCGAATGCTTTAAGATCTATGCATTTCTTCTGTTTAAAATTGCACTTTTTTGTTTACCAATCTAATACATACCCTTTTCCCACAATAAGGTGGCAAACAGAGACTAACGCTTAGCCTCCCACGTGCCGCATGATTTATATACACAATCTTTCATGCTGACCATAATCTTACGATAGAACTACTACCGGCTCCATCTTCAAATGATGGGTAGCCCAGAAGACCCGAGTAACTTGCCCATGTTCTTGATCAGCTTACAAATGGCTAAGCAGCAGGATTTGAATCAGTCTACATGTCTAAGGAATTTCATTTCTGAACGCTCTGATATGTCACTCTTTCTTCAGGGAAAAACAAAACAAAACAAAATGGGATAAATACAAAAATCCATTGAAAGCCTACTGTGTACCACATGCTTTATGATTTTGTTTACTTGTAATAAACCTAGGGGGTTGATATTTACTCCATTTAGTTGATGGAGAGGCCACAATAATATCAAGACTTACCATCTACTCGGTGAGTCCTTGTGTCAGGCATGATATCACTGTACCTAATCTCGATGAGTGAAAAAGAACACAATGAGAACCAGCATGCCTGACACCTGGAGACACCTACGATTTCTATCTTAGTGTTCATTCTCTGTGTGTTTTTCCTATGTGTCTTTTTTCCCCTTCAATAATGGGATCGTTCTCCCTATAATGCATTATGGCCTCATTTTTTCACTCAAAATACATCATGAACATCTTTCCATGTCACCGGATGGTCTTTTATAACAACGGTTTGTAATGGTCAAACATTCCATCTTCTGGAGGCATCATAATTTGTCTCCTAATTCCTTATTCCTGAACACTTGGCTTTTCCCACTTTTGCTATTGCAACTATCACTGAAAGGAACATCTTTGTAGTGGGACTCTGGTGTTCTCCTGGGATTTCCCTAAGAAAATTCCTTGGGGTACTTCTGCTGCTTTGAAGATTCTTAAAGATGCTTGAATCTTTTCCTAAACACAGGTTGAACAATATTCTCCTTCTGTCACAGTTCATCATATGGGCCATTTTCCCAAACAGTGGCCCCAAACTGGACATTTTAATTCACCAAAAACAAAGAAACAAAAATGGCTAATCTGATAAGTGGAACATGGTGAGTCGTTGTTATGCTGTTTTTATGTTATTGTGGAGGGAGCTGGAAATTTCCTCATGTGTCTGATTTCTCCATTTGAGATCTGTAATTCTATAGCTAGGTTGGTCTCCTAATATAGAAATAATAATAATGCATGTTTGGGTAAAGCTTAGGCCAGGCTCATCAATTTAATATGAGCAGTAGGACGCAACAGATTGAAATCTCCATTTGTGAAATTGCATCTTTTCAAACCCTATGTGGATGTGGCTCTCACTCAATGACCGAGCCATAGACTTATCTGCTGCTGTGTCATCTGTCCCTTAGTCAAGAAAAGCAGTCCCTCTGGAGAGACAATTACCAAATTAGCAGATGATCCGGCCACAGACCATACATGCCTACGCCCTAGAGATTAATTGATGCCGGAAACCATCAGCCTGCCGTTGCCAGAAGGCCACAAAGCTAACTCCTTGAAGGCAGCACCCAAGTCTTGTTCCTTGTTGTGGCCCTCGGTGTGGTCCAAAGGATAAGACCAGTGGCGTCTGCTGCCAAACAAATGACTCGTGTCCCCCCGAAGTTCAGATGTTGAAGTCCCAGCCCCCAGTGCCTCCAAATCTCAAAGCATGTGGAAATAAGATCTTTAAAGAGATAATTGAGTTAAAACAAGGCTGTTAAGGTAGGACGCATGCCAATATGCCTGGTGTCCTTATAAGAGGAGGAGAGGGGGCAAGGGATGCAGAGGAGTGGAGAGAGGACCACTCGACGAAGCACGGGGGTAGCCATCTTGCCAAGCAGAGAGCCTCAGAAGAAACCAAGTCTTCCAACACCTTTGTCTTGGATTTCTGGCTTCCAAAACTGTGTGGGAACTTCCAGTCTCCAAATCCCCACTGCAAATTCCCAGGAGACAAACATCTGACTGGCCCAGCTCAGTTAGATTTTGGCACTGACCTTTGGTCCAAGCCCTCTTAAAGTGAATGGAAGCTAAGGTCTGTACTGCACAACACCCTGAGGGACAGGTCTGTCTGCTGTCTGTTTGTTTATAAGGAGCTATTCACTGTCTTGCCCACTGGAATGCAAACGCCGTAAGAATAGGGATCTTTCTGTCTCTTTGTTCAAGGCAATATCCACAGCATCTACCGTGGCTCCTGGCGCTCAGCAAGAACTCCATACGTCCTGGCTGCGTGAAGCAAGAGAATGGCACTCAGGCAAGACAGGCTCGGGGGTTGAACACGCATTATCCTTTGATGTTGGGCAGGTATAGTACCCTCGGGAGGAACACGTGTCACTTGTGGTAGATAAACTCCCAATCTCCACGACTCAAAACCCAATCCAGACCTAATCAGCATATATTTGTGTTGGTGGGAAGAAAAAGGATGTTGTGAAGTAGCCATTATGTGCTCTCCAAACCAACCCTTTCCTCCCTTTTTTTTTTTTTCCCCATCCTCCGAAGAGAGTTGGACTACATTTTCCAGCCTCCTTTGCAGTCGGGTGGGGTCATGTGACTGAGGCTGGGCCAGTGCAAAACAAGAAGAGCTGGTACCCACCACACTTGGTCTGCCCCCTGAGAAAACCTCCCTCTTGAACCTCTCCATCTATGAAACTGGGAGGAAAATACTCAAGGCCTCTGGGGATGGAGAAGAAGAAGGAGAGAAGGGAGACACACACCTGGGTCTCCGAGTTGCTCCTTATTAAGGATCATCTGAATGAGCCTCCCAAACACGCTGGTTTGTTGCATCTGCAAGATCTAAACTTTTAAGGCATTAAACCACCAACGTTTGGTAGTGTGTCATGGTGGCTGGTGTTAATCACCTGGAATCACACAAACATCTAGAAGAAAGTCAGTCTGTACTGGGATATTGGTCGCCTGCTAGAGTATTTGGAAGAATTTTGAGAATTTTCCACCGATGTTTCAATAATCAGCTCATTGGCACTACTGACGACTATTAGAAAGGTGCATGTGGGAATTTCACAGCTTCTAGCCCCACTTGAGCCTCTGAGAGGAAGGCAGGGCTCATAATACCTGGTTTACAAGGTGCAGAATGAATCTCTCCTGGGGTTGGAGTGGTCCAACTAAGGCTTCTAACCGGTCAGGACACCTGAGCCTGACATCTCAGAGCCTGGCATTCTTTCTATGACTTAAGGACATGCTGCTGGAGAAGGGTAATGATGTGACACATTCTGCCCGTGGTGGCAGCATGACATAGATCACTGTACACCCAGGTTCTTCCACCTCAGCACTATTGACATGGGAGGATGGACTCTATCATGGGGTGGGGAGCTCTGTGCATTGTAGGATGTCTAGCAGCATCCAGGTCCCTAACCACTGGGTACCTGTAGCCTCTTCTCAGTTTTGACAACCAAGCAATGTCAGCACACATAGTCAAGTGTCCCCCAAGGGACAAAAATCACCCCCCCCAGGTGAAAACCACCACCACAGAGATTTCTGCCTCTTCCTAAAAGTTTTGGTTGCATATAGTTCCCTGAAAGTGGAAACATAGGCTAGAAAGAAGTGTTCCCTTCCTGGGGGAGATGAGTGACATAGAACATGAGAGGAGATGGGAGGCAAAACCTATCACTTTCATGAGCTCTGTTCACATCTGGAGATCATATCTGGGGATGGCGTCAGTGTCACTATGCAGTGATTCTTTCCTGATGTGTATATGGTAGAATACAATGCCTATGGAGAGCTTCCTTCCCACTGGGTCACAAAAGCTTCCTCTCTGTTCACTGAGGCTAATTGTAGTTAGTTCAGGGTTGTCTTCCTCTGTTTGGAGTCTGTTCACCCCCATACTCTCTGAAGTTCTCAAGTCGTGGCTAGGATCTGTAGGCTCCAAGGCCAAGGCCTGCTGTGGAGGTGCACTGGCTCGTCAACCCACCAGCCAAAGCAATCTAATTAGACTTCTCTCCTCTTGTCCTCCCTCCCTCTGCCTGGTTCAGGGGAACTGTGGGAGGATTGCCGCCTACCCTGGCTCCCCTGGAGAAGGGATGTGAGGTACCTATGGTGAAAAATTGAAGAAGGAACTCTGTCAAATACTAGCTCTCTCTTGCATGACCCTGACAGCGAGTACCTTCTTAAGAGTGAGGCACCTATGGGCGCCTGGGTGACTCAGTTGTTAAGCATCTGCCTTCGGCTCAGGTCATGATCCCAGGATCCTGGGATCGAGCCCCGCATCGGGCTCCCTGCTCGGGGGAAGCCTGCTCTCCCTCTCCAACTCCCCCTGCTTGTGTTCCCTCTCTCACTGTGTCTCTCTATCAAATAAATAAATAAAATCTTAAAAAAAAAAAAGAGTGAGACACCTAGGAAAATGGATCCATGTCTTAAACATAAGAGCTGAAATCACACAAACTCTCAGAAGACAACGTGGCAGGGGTGGAGGGACTCATACTCTTGGATTTGGTGGTGGATATTTAGATATAGCATTGGAAGTATGAGCAATAAAGAAAAAAACAAGTAAATTAGACTTTATCAAAATTCAAAACTTTTGTGCATCAAAAGATGTTGTCAAGGAAATGAAAAGAAAATCTACAAAATAGGAGAAAATACTTGCAAGTAAAATGTCCGATAAGGGCTGAAGATCTAGAATATATAAAGAACTTCAAAAATGTAACAAACTGATAAACAACCCAATTTAAAAAATAGACAAAGAACTTGCATAGACACTTCTCCAAATAAAATACATAAATGGCTAATAAGCACTCAATAAGATACTAAATGTAGGGGCACCTGGGTGGCTCAGTTGGTTAGGCTTCTAACTCTTGATCTCACCTCAGGTCTTGATCTCACAGTCATGAGTTCAAGCCCTGTGTTGGGTTCCACACTGGACGTGAAGCCTACTTAACAAAAAATAAATAAAATAAAATAAAATAAGATACTCAATATAACTAGTCATTAGGGGAATGCAAATCAAAACCACATGAGATGCCACTTCATTCACATCCACTAGGTTGGCTACAATAACAACACTAGGAAGAAAGAAAAATGACCAGTATAGGAGAGGAAGTGGAGAAACTGGAGCCCTTGGGCCCTGCTGGTGGGAAGAGGAAATGGTGCAGCTGCTGTGGAAAATAGCTTGACAGCGCCTCAAAAAGCTAAATATAGAATTATCAGATGATCCAACAATTCTGCTCCAATGATTGCCCCCAAAATTGAGGACAGAGACTCAAACAGATATTCATGCACCCATGTTCAGGGCAGCGTCATTCATAATACTCCAAAGATGGTAATGACCTAAAGGTCTGTCAACAAATAAATGGATAAAGAAAATGGGGTCTATCCATACAAGAGCAGCCAAAGAAAGGAATGGTGTTCTGTTTCTGGTTCAGAAAACATGCTAGGACACAAAAGACAGATACGTATATGATTCTACTTATTTGAAATTTCTAGAATGGGAAAATTCATATAGATTCACAGTAGCAAAGAGGTCATCGGGGGTGAGGCGAAGGGGAGAATCAGGAAATACTGCTTCGTGTTTACAGAGTTTCTAGTCAGGGCGATGACAAGGTGGGGAAGTAGAGATTGGGGATAATTGCACAATATTGTGAATTGGATGGGTGCCACTGAATCGTACACTAAAAAATGGTTCAGATTGTCAATTTTACGCTATACATATTTTATCACAATAAAACATTTTCCTTCAAGAGGTGCCCAGGGCAAGAAACTGAAGGAGGCAATCGTCCTCAGAGCCATGGACAGCTGACAAGGAGTATCTCCAATTTTTCACTCCAGATGCCACGCTTGCCTGAGGGAGGCACAGATTCTCTCTTCTCTCTGTTCTCTAAGCCCCTCTGGAGGCTCGACTTCCATCCAGCGAGCCCACATCAGGGACGCAGCCACCATGGAATGCTCTGCGGACTTCTTCTACTGCCCTCACATTCTCCAGCCCAGAGACTCTCACCTCTGAGGCAAGGCATGCCAACTCTTGCACAACTCCCCCATTCTTCCAAACTTCTGTGTCTGGAAGAAATATTTTGCCCAAGGTAGTTCAGGGTGTAGATTTTTTTCAACATTTAAAAAAATTCTGATAAAATCTACATAACATAAAATTTGTTATTTTCATCATTTTTACATGTGCAATTCAGAGGGCTTCGATTTTTGAAACCCAGAAGCCCAGATTCCCACAAAGCAAAAGCTCTGGGTTCACAGCTCTTTTCCAGCTTCTGTAAATTGCCACTGGAACCAGGAATGTGGCTGGCTGAATGGCGGAGGAGCAGGCAAGGAAACTGGGCTGAGAAGCGATTGGCCACCAGCACACTCATATCCAGTGGGACACAAGCACTCCCCAAAGTCGGGCCAAACTTGAAAGAGCTTTGTAAAGTGTATTCCAACATGTATTCAGCTATCAGAGGACAAGGCGTAAGAAGAATGAATGAGAATAAAAAGTTGTTACAGGGGCATCTGGGTAGCCGCGTCAGTTAAGCATTTGCCTTCGGCTCAGGTCAGGGTCTTACAGTCCTGGGATTGAGCCCCGCATCAGGCTCCCTGTTCAGCAGGGAGTCTGCTTCCCCCTCTCCCTCCCTCTACTACTCATGCTCTCTCTTTCTTAAAAATAAATAAATAAACAAATAAAAATCCTTTAAAAAAAAGTTGTTACATCGATATACATTCTTTCATCACTTAACAATACACTCTCTAAACCGGAAGTGCCCTGAGAGCAAGAGTGACTCTTGTCTTGTTCCTCACCACTTCTCCCATGCCTTTCAGAGCCCTGAAACATAGTAAGGGCTCGGTAAATAAATGTTGACAGAAGAAGTAAGGATATTGGTGTTTGTTAAGCCCCAGAGTACGCCTGTTGAATAAAAAAGTTGAATAAAAATTTGACAGAGAAGACCACTGAGACTCAAAGATATGAAGTCACAGAGCTGGAGAGGGCAAACAGGGTTTGCACCTGTATTTTCTTTCTTTTTTTTTTTTTTAATTTTATTTATTTGTTTGGCAGACAGAGATCACAAGTAGGCAGAGAGAGAGAGAGAGAGAGAGAGAGAGAGGAAAGCAAGGTCCTTCCTGAGCAGAGAGCCCGATGCGGGGCTTGATCCCAGGACACTGGGATCATGACCTGAGCCAAAGGCAGAGGCTTTAACCCACTGAGCCATCCAGGCGCCCTTGCACCTGTATTTTCTAGCAACCAGTGCCTGGGCACTGCCAATTCAATTGCCAAGCAGAACACCTCATTATACAGGTGCTATTGAATCAACCAACCTTCCATATGCATTATCTGAACCAATACACCATATAATTTACTATGAATAATGACTATAATAATAATGCAAACATTACTGAGTTCTTGCAGTACATATAAATTGTAGATATAATTTTTTTAAACATTTTATTTATTTATTCGACAGACAGAGATCACAAGTAAGCAGAGAGGCAAGCAGAGAGAGAGGAGGAAGCAGGCTCCCTGCTCAGCAGAAAGCCTGATGTGGGGCTCGATCCCAGGACCCTGAGATCATGACCCGAGCCGAAGGCAGAGGCTTTAACCCACTGAGCCACCCAGGTGCCCTTGTAAGTGTAATTTTATATAATAATAATATGTATATAAGTTGTTCATATATTATATATATATATGTATGAAATACATCATTGCAAGAGGCATAATTGGTTCTAACTTAAGGATGAGAAAGGTGGGGTCAAAGGAGTGTAAAAACTCACTCAGAGTCTCTCAGCTCCCAAGTAACACTGCTGAGATTCTAACTCATAGCTCTGCAGGCCCCAAGGTTCATGGCCTTCCCAGCCAGTCCATTCAACGGGTCTCTAGACTATCTATAGATCTGATGCCATCCCAGGGCAATCACCTAGTCCTACAGCCCATGGAAATCCCTGGCAACTGACTTTGAAAAAAATACACGTGTGTGTCTTCAGTGGCAAGTGTCCACAACACGGAGTCTCAGTCAACCTGCCAGTGTCTGGGGGAAAGGGAAGAGGGTAGTCCATCATGTTGACATTCTGTCATCTGCTTCTGGGGTCTACGGGATGCCAAACAGCCCGAGTTGGAAAGCATCATCATCTTGTCATCCAGATGTTTGAGGTTGTGTTGCCCCACCCTCTGTGTGTCAGAGTTCCTGGCTGAGAGACAGCAACACTGATATCATTCTTGCTACTACAAATAATGGCACCACGCTTGTGTGTGTGTGTGTGTGTGCGCGCGCATGTGTTTGAGTGTGCTAGGCTTGGAGTAGCAGGTTTTATATGCACGATCTTAACCTGTCAAGTGAGCTTTCCTAGCAGCCCCGACTTCCAGATGAGCCCAACAGTAAGGTTCAGCACTGGGTCTGGATCACACCCAAGGATACTCAGGTAGTATGTGGCTACAGAGGATTGAATGATGGCCCCCGAAAGACACATCCACCCAGAACCTGTGGACGCAAACCTGTTTAAAATAGGGTCTTTGCCGATGTGATGAAAGATTTCAAGATGGGATTATCCTGCATTTAGGAAGGGCCTAAAGCCGAAGACCAGTGTTCTTACAAGATGGATGGAGATATGAGGCACAGAGGCACCGAGGGGACACCATGTAAGGATGGAGGCAGAAACTGGAGTGAAGTGTCTATAGGACAAGGAGTGCCAAGGATTGCCAGCAACCATCAGAAGCTAGGAGCATGGCATGGAACGGTTTCACCCTCAAAGCCTCTAGAAGGAGCTGACCCTGCCAATACTTGATTTTAGCCTCTGTGCCTTAGAACTGTAAGAGAATTTCTGTTGTATTAAAGGACCCAATTTCTGATCATTTTCTATGGAAGCCCTAGGGAACAAACACCATGGCTGTGGTAGGATTTGAACTTAAGTGTTAACCTGAACACTTTATCAGTAACCCATAATTCACATTTCAGACCAGCTCTTTACTTTCCAATGCATTAGTTCAGTGTGTTCATATTCCCAAATTCAATGACCCAGATCATTCTAGTTTTTAGAAAAAGTGCGCGCGCGCACACACACACACACACACACACACACACACACACAATATGCTTCAAGGACAGAACAAAAAGAAAAGGACAAATTTCCATTGCAACCCCTGATCGAGCAAGCTCTGGGGATAAAAACGTCAGACATGAAGTGTGAAACGGGAGATTTGGACCTTTTTTGCTTTGTGATGATATTTTATTAACATAGAGCCTTTTATCTCTGGATTCTAGACAACTTTTAAAAGGGCATGAGTTCTGTTCTGGTCCTCATGAGATGAAACTGTGGGGGACTGGGGAGATGGGAGGGAGAACTGAGGCTAAGACATTTGCCTTTTTTTTCCAGACTCATTTGACAAAGCAGAAGTAGCCCAGACTTTTGGGCATCAACATTAAGACCTTTTCAAAGTTCCTCTTACCCCAATCGACTTTTCCTTGATGAAATTGCCTCCCTTATTTCTAGATAATTCAGAGAACTCCTACCCCCATCCTTCAAGTCCCATTTCCTAGTAGGACCCTTTCCTGACCTTCCCAACCCCATGCTCTCCCACAAAGCAATATTGACTTTTTTTAACTTCTTATATACACACTATAGTTTGTATGCCCCTCAAATACATATTTATGATATTTTATACTGTTTAGTTTTTTATGGGTCTGTCTCTCGCTTAGAAAAGTGATGCTTAACTGAAGAGCTTTTAGAAAGTCAATGGAAGGGCTTTGGGGAAATTGTCAAACCTTTGAAACTGCAAAATCTTATGTGAATATAGCTTAAGGATTAGGTAGCTTCGTACCTTTCCTGAGTTGCCAAAGAACCTCGAGACTCAAACCCATTTAACCTCCCCAGCACTAAAAATCAAGTCTCTGAGATTTTTTATTGCTGTTACCTGGCCCAATGCAGACACATGGCTACTGTCTGTTGCCACACTGTTGCAGAAAACTTTAATGGAAATATAGTCCGAGAGATTCTGAGTTGCTCTGATTTCATGTCTGAATCATTGCAGCTCTGAGTGAAGAACCTTAAAAGCTCCAAATCTGACTCACAGCTAGTTCTCCTTCCCAGACAACAGAGGTCAGGTGCCTATCCTATGAAGGAGTCCAACAGTTTAAATAGCTATTACCCCTTGCTTTCAGAAACTTCCTACTTTTTAGTTTTCTCAGCAATGCACACCCAAGACTGTATCCTACAGCTATACTGGCATGAATATGCCCGGATATGGAGGTAAATACACACACACACACACACACACAAATAGACTCAATCGGAATGTCTATCAATAAGCTCTATTATCTTTTGGAACAAAGACCAGCAGAATATTTGTAAAGGGCCAGGGAGTCAATATTTTAGGCTTCAGTGGATATCTAGCTTTTGGGTTTCAGCCACAATTACCTCTTCTACCATCTTACTGTGAAAACAGCCACAAAGAGTGTGCACATGAATGGGCATGCTTGTGTGCCAGTAAAACTTTATTTACAAAAGCAGGCAGGGAACTGGATTTAACCAGTAAGTCACAATTTGCTGGCCCTTGCCGTGGAATACTATGCAGCTGTTAAAAAAGAGAATGAAAATGCCCACAATTGTGTAAATTTCCAGCACAAGATAGCTAGCATCTCATGTGACCTATTCTGTTTTAAGCACATTACCGGTCTTATTTTACTTAATCCCCACATGTAACCATTTACCCATTGTACCCATCGTTCTGTAGGGGCAGTAGTGACCAGCTCTGTCAACTCGGACAGGTGGTGTGGCCCCTCTGAGCTTCAGTTTTCACGCTGGTAAAGCAGGCACAAGAGAGTGTTGCTGTTTGTAGAGCAGGAACGCTGGCTAGGTTACTTACATCATGGAAACACAATTACATGTATAGTTTCCATCTCTTCAACTTGTTTTCAGTGAGCCGCTTTTCAACTTCAAGACAGTATAAAGAAAGAGAGGCTTAAATAGTTTTCGTTCAGAACATTTTCTCTGAGGGTGCAGACATCTCAGACACAATTAACTTAAGTATTTTTTTTCACACGTGGTGTGGTGGGATGGCGATGTCTATTATCTTATGTGTGATGAATGAAAGCCGTTAATATAAACAGTGAGAGGACAACACTCTGATGTTCCCAGTGGCTGCTAATTAAGGAGGTGCTGCTCATTTTCAGGATGAAAAGGGAACTGCCCTGTCTTAGCTGTCTGTAGTCATTTATCAAGAAATGAAATTTTAAGGACGTGACCCAGAAAGAACATGATAATAAAACAGCCTCTTCCTTAGAATAATAGTAATAATGATAACTACACTAGAGTGGACTAAAAGCTTCCATGTGCCCGGTATGAGTTAAGTACTTCGCAGACATATCCTTACAGAATCCTCTCAACAGTCCTTCTGGTAAATCTCTATGTGGGCATTCGACTTCCAGTAGAGGTAACTGGCCTTCTAGCACGTGATGAAAATAGCACGGGCTATGAAAATAACACTAACCATGACCTAGTTAAAGAAGCAAGCTTGGGGTTTGGCAGAAACTTCTTGCGATATTCCCTGTATCTTGTAGATTCCGTCTATGGAGGGGGCACAGGAATAAGTGTCGGAAGGAAACCTACAAACACATGTATGCACAGACATATGTGTGCACATACACGCACAGAAACACACATGCCATCACGGTCTGGTCGAGAAAGAGTATATCTCGTGAAATGTAAAATCCATGAGCCCATAATAATATTGATTACGAGATACTGCCAGCTCGAGAGGACAGCAGCAGAAACAACACCGGCTCTGTGTTAGATCTCAGGTTGCACACTGGTTTCCCCGAGCAGGACGCACACTGTCCTGTCTTCTCCCATTCACTAGCGCCGCAGCGCTCACCGGAATGGAGTGCAAGGGCGAGCCTGGGGACTACATGGGAAGTAAAAGTCACAGGGCCGCGTGATTGATTAGGTGGGGCGCGTGGAACGAGATGAGGTTATATGGGATTCCAAGATTTTTCTAGTTTGATTGAGGAGATGGCTGATCATGCCACAGGTGAGCTGGGAAACAGAGGGAGCAAGCGTGGGTTTGGGGGCAGGTGATGAGCTCCATTTTGGACATTCCAAGCTTGAGGTGCCTGGGGGACTTCCAGGAGCAGATGTGAGGGGACACATCAAGGGAAGAGGCATGTTAAGAGCCAAGGAGTGAACTAAGGGTGAACTGTGGGACAGACTCATGCCAGAGGTGAGCAGAGGAAGAAAAACTAAAGTCTGAGAAGATAGAGAAAGAAGAGATTCGCTGTCTCACAGAAGGATGGCAGGATTAAGGAGGAGGAAGGAGGACCTGAATGGGACATCTGTAATGGGGAGTGGCACACAGCAGCCCTCAGGAGCCCTGTCATTAATTACGGTGACCAAACTCACTTCCCACAACCTAGACTAGAAGACCTCCATCAGCTTCTTTTCTTTTTAAAGGTTTTATTTATTTATTTGAGAGACAACATGAGCTGGAGGGAAGGGCAGAGGGAGAGGGAGAAGCAGGCTCCCCACCAAGCAGGGAGCCCGATGGGGGCTGGTCCCAGGACTGTGAGATCAAGGCAGACGCTTAACGGACTGAGCCACCGCAGGCGGATTTAAATCCGATCTCTATGACCTCCTGGCTGTGTGACTTTAGGTAAGCCTCTTAACCTCTCTGAGCTTCAGGATTATGAGCCATCAAACAGGACTAGTGATCTTTCCCTCCGAAAGCTGTTTGGAAGCTCTATCTTGGCCCGCGGTACATTCTCAGTACAACCTTTTTCTTCTTTCTCCCCGCCTTATGCTTGTACGTTCCCCGGGGGTGGGCGTGGGGGTTGTGTAGCGAGGGAAGGGTCGCGGATCTGTGGTTACAAGTGACGGAAAACTAAACACAAAGGGATTTTTTTATGGGCTCAGGTATCTGAAAATTCCCAGAGAAGAACTGGCTCCGGAGGGACTCTGGGATTCAGGTGTTCTTTCTCCAGCCCAGCTTCCCCTCGTGTCGGCTCCACTCCAACAGGGACGTCAAGAGGGCCCTGCGCAGGGCGTAGCGGACTCCGTCCTCATAGTAGCACTAACCAGCAAGAGCATCTCCCCCAGGAGTTCCGGAAAAAAGCCTCAGCATCGAGTTTCCATTGGTTCCAAATGCCCCGGCCTCCGTCACATGATCAGCCACAACCAATCGCTGGCCAGCAACACTCTCATTGGCTGGGCCTGAGCGGATCACATGACATCTCCGGAAGTCAGCCTCCGAAGGACCAAAAGTGGGCCGGGTCTGCCGCTTCCGGGTAGAATCCTGGTTCTGTCCCCAAGGTTAATGACCGGACGTTGGGCTTGAACTTTCCACGCAGGACAATTCCGTGGTTTTTTGCCCGAATTTTAGCTAGATCCTCACTTCTTGAACATGTTTGGGTTTAGTTCTACCCCATTCATTCTTAAAATCGTGTATAAATTCAGGAAAGACGCACCGAGCATCCACCGCCCGTGGAGCGCCGGTCTCGCCGCGGCGGGCGCTGCAGAGCGGCCTCGGCCGGGAACCCTAGCTCCCGACTCCCTCCCTGGGAACTTGAGAAGGAGGCCTTCAGTCTCTGCTGACTCAGCCTGTCACCGGGACCTCTGACACCCCCTGGCCTTTCCCGGAACCTTAAAAAGGAAGAGGAGAGAGCTTCAGAGGGCAGGTTTAAAATTAGAAGGGAGTACAACGCTGCCTGTGGTTCTTGAACGTCAGCCATTCGGGAGGAATGGCAGATAAGGTGGTCAAGGGACAGGAAGCATTTATTTAAGATTTCTATCGCACTGGGAAGCTGGAGGGGGAGTTTAGTTCAGGGGAAGAACAGGATGTTGCCAGGATCCGGGGCAGGGCCAGCAGCAGGGGGGCACGGAGGGAACAGAGAGTGGAAAAGGAGAGCTAGTCAGCCAGGGTGGAAGGCGAGAAGGTTTGGAGAGGTCCCAGGCAGGAAGTCAGCCCCCGAAAGAGGCCCCTTGGGAGTTCAGATCTCTTCAGTAATAGATGGGGAGATAGATCTTCTCTTCGAAGACTTTGCATCTTCTGAATGAGGCTGGCGTGTTTCTGGGTGGTCTGCTAAGAGGGGGAATGTCCTTTAACTCTGTGTGGACTCTTGAGTCACTGTTCCCCTGAGTCTTTCTGCTGGTCTCCCAGTGTGGAGGCCACCACCCTGCGGTTCCACCTTGCCCTTGAAGGCTGCAGGGAGTCGCAGACCGTCCTAGCCCCTGTGATCAATCCTCCTCCCATACTTATGGGGCCAGAGCCAGGGGACCGAGGACCAATCTGCCTTTTGTTGCAAAGCTTCTCCAGTTTTCAAACAAACAAACGAACGAAAAAACCCTTATCAAATCATGCAACTCTAGTGAAGGAAATCCATAAAGAGACCACAAAACAAATAAAATGACCAATAAACACCAGGGAAGAAATAGATTCATAATCAAATGACCCACAACGGCATTGTCGGGGTGAAACAGACACTGCCGAGAGCCTTGGACATCCACTGGCTGGTTTTAATCCTTTCGGCAACAATAAAAGGGACTGTTTGCATGTCACAGTATGGTCCAAGATACCAAGGCACACAGGGGTTAAGTTCCCTGTCCAAGATCCCAGCTGCTAAGTGACAGACTGTAGAGGGAAAAAGATTGCACTAATAACCTAAATGATAAGAGCCTGTGTTTTCAGCTGGCCCGACTGGCCTCGGGCAAGTGACTTCACCTCCCTGGGCCTCAGTTTCCCTCTTTCAGACAGTGGCGATAAAGTGGGACCCACATCACAGGGCTGCAGAAAGTGTTTAGCAAGATCATATACAGTTAGTGTGGTGTGTGGTCTTTATTAAAAGTGCAGTTAGTGGCGCACTTGTGTTAGCGTTGTTTCGGAGGTCCCACAGACCTAATATACCAGGACTCCCTGCTTACATCAATCAGAAGTTTTAATGTGTCCACTCATGACGATAGAGATCAGAGGTTCCCAAGGAGCCAGGTTGAGATGTATGCCACCCACCCACCCCCAACTTCTAGCTTCTTCTGCAGGCACAGCTAACAAGACCTGGAGGGGACCTCCCACTCACCCATGTCCAAGCCTCTGGGGAAACATCTGGACCACAGGGGCTGATCAATGTTGAAGTATTTACTCAGCTCCACACCCACAGTCCAGCTGGAGGGACACCCTTGGGTTCAAAGCACCCTTGGCTTCCAGGAAACGGGGCTGAAGCTCAAGGTTATCAGTCACTCAGTAATTGCCCACCCTGTCTCTGGGGACAGTCTAGAGCTCTCTCATGGGAAATTCTCCTTTCTCATTCCCAGGGAGAGTGTCGACTTCCTCGTGCTCCTTCAAGGAGCATCCCACATTGTTATTATTATGACTGCTCTGATTTTTGCCGACATGGATGGAATACACACTATGCTCAGGCCCCTGAGCTAAGGACTTATGGAATCCTCATTATAACGCTCAGTGTTAGAATTTTTATTATTTTACAGCCTGTTCAGAATGGGAATTCACTTTCCTGAGATCACACAGCTGGAAAGTAGAAGATCTGGGGTTTGAACCCAAGCAGTGTGGCTTCAGAGTCTGTGCCTTAAGAGGGGTCTGCTGACCAGGTCTAGAGGCTAAACAAAAGCAACCTCCCCTCCCCTTCTCTTCCTTGCGGGGACCAAGGATGTGGCATTGAGAGATCAGATAATAGGACCTATTGATGTGAGGAGGCAGGCAGGATCACACAGATCACAAACGTGGGGGAGTTGCAAATCTCCAAGGATCTCATAAAGAAACTGGGTAGAAAACATTTCAATGAATGGGACCCACATGTGCAAAGGTCCTGAGGTAGGAACAAACTAATCTTGCTCACTTTCATTTCTAGGTCTCCTCTGCTGAAACATGTATCTACCATCTGGTTCTCCACTCACCCATCCTTTGGAACACAGTTAAGCATCACCTCTTCTGGGAAGCTTTCCCTGCACCAAGTTAGGCTAAGTCCCCTGTCCTTGCTATTATTGCCCCCATTCTTCTTCACAAAACATTGCACAATTATATTTAATTAACAGCCTTGGATGCTCATTTACTGTTGGTCTCCTATACGAGATTATAAACTCTAACTAGGCAGGGGGTAATGTTTGCCTTGTATTCTTTATGTAACAGCGACGCACTGCAGGTTCTCCAGTAAATAAATGTCCATTGACTGGCTAGTTTGATGAGACCACATTTAGAAGACTTTATTCAAATCTGGACACACTTGCTTATTAGGGGAAATAAGTACATGTCCCTTCTTGGGGGGGAAGGCTTCACCCCTGGAGAAATGCACAAGGAGACATATCCAAGTGAGTCCACAACAGAATTTTTATGATAGAAAAAAATTGGAATCAACTTAGATGCCCACCAACAGGGGACTGGATACAGGTAACTCCATACAGGTACATATTTTAAGACTGCAGCCAAAGTAGATGAGCCACGGCTCTATGTGTCAACAGGGGGATTTCTTGAAAACATGATGTGGAGAGAAAGTTCTGGTCTGAAGTGACTCGTATGCCAGTTGAGAAATTAAAAATACCCAAGAGGTTCTCTATATTTTTAAGATTTCATATCAAGTGTGTAAAAACCATATTAAAATGAGATTCTATAATCTCAATTCATGACCGTCTGTGTGGGCAAGTGGAGCTAGGAAAGACTCGACAGCAGGAGGAATTTTACTTCACTGTGATGCTCCCGCTGTATGTAAGAACTACGAATTCATGTGTCATTGGGTAATTTTAAGATGTACAAATATAAAAGAGAGGCAGTTAGAAAATATGCTGAAATGTCCATAATGGTTGATTCTGGATCGTAGGGACAGGGGCGGGTCTTTTCTTATTTGTGTTTTTTTAAAATTCTTTAATCTCAGAAAGCATGAGAAGGTGGGGGAAGGAAGAGAAAGAGGAGGATGTACAGGGGAGAAGACACAGGACCTAGGGGTTTGAAAACGGGCTAAGATGCAATCACTGTGGAAATAGAACTTCTTGACCCAGGAAAAATGCAAACCCACCTTCGCATATATTCAGGGGGAAAAATTGGGCAAAAAAATTGTGCTGGGGATCAGCACCCCTAACCATCCCTCCCCACGTTGTTCAAGGGGCAGCTGTATTCCATTTTAATTACATTTTATGCATTCACTTCCTTATTTGAACATTTGATTTATTTATTTGACAGAGAGAAACACAGCGAGAGAGGGAACACAAGCAGGGGGAGTGGGAGAGGGAGAAGCAGGCTTCCCGCCGAGCACGGAGCCCGATGCAAGGCTCAATCCCAGAACCCTGGGATCATGACCTGAGCCGAAGGCAGACACTTAAGGTCTGAGCCACCCAGGCGCCCCTCACTCCCTTATGTGGAGGTAAATAAGATGGTTCAAACTTTTTGCTATGACGGTGGAGCTACGGATACTTCTGCATTTTTTTATGCAACTCTGGGTAGTAGAAAGAGCACATTTTCTGTTCTAAGAGATTGTGTCAACGTGTCGGAAAGTACTAGGTAACTGTGAGCTGTCTGGGAGTAGCCTAGGCCCCTTTGCAGGATCTCTGGAAGTGTGCAGGCCTCAGCTGGACAGCCTCTTGGCAGCACTGTAGTGGAGGGGGACACCGGCCCTAAATAGTCATTAGGGTTCTTTCCAAGTGTGAGATCCTACAATCTCTCATCTCCCTGCAGTGGGACGTCCACTTAAAGCAACACACGCCAAGAGCCCCAGCTGCAGTGAGGAGGGAAAGTCGTCTTTTCTACAGGTTTGGAGGAGCTGACACAGGGCATTTTTGCAGAATCACATGTTTCTTGTTCCTATTGTTGTGCTATATTTTATTTGAGTTGAAGACATCTTCACTAAATCCCTGGGGTTCGGTCAGGGTTTAGAATGAATAGGCCTGGGTCCAAAGCCTGGGTCAGTTTCAAGTAGCTGTACGATATGGGGATGTCCTTGAACTTCACTCTGCCTGTCTCCTCATCTGTAAAATGGGCATATTCAATCCCTGACCAAAGCATCACACTTTTTTTTAAAAATTTGACAGACAGAGATCACAAGGATGCAGAGAGGCAGGCAGAGAGAGGGGGAAGCAGGCTCCCTGCCAAGCAAGAGCCCTATGCGGGGCTCGATCCCAGGACCCTGAGATCATGACCTGAGCCGAAGGCAGAGGCTTTAACCCACTCGGCCACCCAGGTGCCCCAAGCATCACACTTTTTTGATGGTTGTCCCAGTTGAGGGATATAAGATGCTCCAATGGGGCTGGGGGGTGGAGGGGAGAGGCGGGTTCACAGGGCAAGCTGGCTGTCCCAGAGATGCAGAGGTTCAGAGCCGTCTTTGCCCTTGGGCAGGAAGGAAGTTCATGGCTTAGCCAATCCATCACACCCATTGCTGTGGCCAGGACAACCTTTTGTTCAGCGTTTTATCTTTTTCAAAGCATATCCATTATCTCATCTGTTCATCAAAGGCCCCTGTGAGGAAGTCAGGCCGAGGATGGGCCCAAGGAGAGATGACTCAGGAATCTGAAAGTCAAGGCCAGAAGCCTCTCTGTCAAGCAGCCCACTGGGCTGAGTTTCTCCACTGATCTTGGCCTGGGAGGAGGGTTAGGCTTTCCAGGCCAGGCCTGAAATACCCACTGAGAGGCTTCCTTTCCCCTAACGATGGACTGTGCTCCCCAGCCCAGCCAGATGGGCTGCAGATGTGAGCTCTGGGTTGCAAGAGAGGCCCGGGGAGCAGACAGGGCTCAGCCCCTTGCAGGGGATGTCAGGCCCCGAGCCTGGTCCCATGGGGCCTTAGAAGCATCATGCAGGGAATCATGAGCTCAAGTTTCCAGTCTGGGAAACAGGACGGTGGTGCTGAAGATATTGTCTTGCTTCTGGCATGCTGGTAGCTGCCCATCTGAGAACATCTCAGGCGGCATCCTTCTCATCTTGTAGCCCCCAGGTCAGTGTGGACATAAGCCACAACCTCGTGTCAGCCCTGCGGCCCAGCCAGCCATGGAACATCCGCTGGGTCACTGACCAGCCACTTCTTCCAGTGGCTTAGGTCCCCCTTGCCCCGCCCACCTCAGTCTGTTCCAAAATTCTGTGTCCCTTCCTTCGAGTCATCTTCAAGAGTAGCCAGTGTTGACTTTTATCCTAGCAGACCAGTTGCCACCATCAGCCCACTCAGCGTGGGACCATTTGGAGCTCTGCCTCCCAAAGGATAATTCCCTGACTGCCAGAGATATCTTGGGGGCTCTACTTCCAGATGGGCCTGTGTCTGCCATCCATGCTGTGTGACTTTGGAAAAGTCCCATCACCTCTCTGACCTTAGCTTTCTTATTGGTAGAACGTAGGGAATCAATCCTTATCTTTCAGGGCTGTTGAGAAGGTTGAAGAAAACACGTGTAAGTGCCTAACACAGTGCCTGGTGAGTAGTCCATGCTTCTCACAGGGCCCTTGTTGTTCTGGTTAGTATTAGCACTGCTGTTTTAGTGGTATTTCTGTTTTCCTTAGGCAAAGCCACTCTGTTTCTTAAACCCAGCCTGGAACTACATTATCTGAAAAGGATCTCTTTCTTCAAAGTCTGAAGTCCTGTCTGAGAGGCCAGCCCACCAGGCCACGAGTGTCCATCGCCGGAAAAACAAAAACAAAAAAACTAACAGAAACCGTGTGAGAGAAGCCTTTGGACTGTTCAGGGAATGTTCGCGAAGGGAGGGTTTGCAGGGGGCAATGGAGGTTTGCCCAACTCGAGGAAGATCCTGACGGAATGTGCACATCAAAGAGAGGCATGGCTTCAAAGGCCGTTCTGCCCTCGCAGCCAGCAGTCAGGCTTACTGGTTCACTTGGGGACAAAGCCAGAGGACATGATATGAGGAGCTGGGGGTCGTGAGGCAGGCACCTTGCAGTGGCACTAGTGCGTCTCTAGAGTCTCCCCCCAGCCCAGCGCTCCCCAGGTCGGTCAGGGGTCCTCACTCCGAGGCTCCAGACCCCCAAGGGCTCTGTGAATGAATTCAGGGCATCTGTGACTTTGGTGGGGAAGAAAATCTATCACATCTTGGTTGTCACTAACCTTGAGCTGAAATGTATCGTTTCTTTCCATTATGAACACAGGCAACAGACATGTGGCAGGAGGGACCGTCCCCCATGACCTTGGCACCGGTAGAAATCACAGATCTTGGCTTGCCACCACACTGGTGTCACAGAGACTTCAGCGTCCCTTAATATGACAACACCTCCGCCATTGTGGTGGGTTACGACTCGTTGTTTCAAGAATTGCTGGAGACATCCAAATGGCTCTCCTCTGATGACTGTACTTGAACCTCATTCATCTCCTTTCAGACCTAGGTATTTTATTTTATGGATCTAGTCTGAGTTCTTTGTTTTGAAGAAATAATCAAGGGGAGAATTGCCGGGTGAGACAGGTATCTAGACCCAGGGTAGGCAAACTAGCTGCTGCCTGTGTTTGTAAATAAAGTTTTATTGGAACACAGGTTTCAGTGTACTGCTGAAAAGTCTCCAGCATACACACACACACACACACACACACACACACATGTGCACACATAGGATTAATAACCTCTCTGGTAGCCTCAGTTCTCTTGTCAATGAAATGGACATTAAGGATGCCTTCCTTTCTGGCAGATTTGGAGGATCACTTATTTCAATGTGTGTGAAGGCACCATAAAGGAGATATTCAGGCAACGCTAGCTTCCTTCTTCATTCTCGATGGGTTGTGCTCCTCCAGCCCGCGGCCAAGAACTGGTGTGTTTGCCACCTGCTTTCTGTGGTCTCCCAGGCAGGACCTCTGGCCACGCGCTGGCTCACATGGGTCTCTAGGCATGAAACACCCCTCCCGCTCTGCCGTGACACATGTCCAGGGAGACGGAGGTTGACAAGGCCACAAATATTTGAACTATCCTCGGGATAACACAGGGCATTGACCCCAAAGTATGTGCTACATCGGCCGAAAGTTTATCCTAGAATAACAAACGTGACAGCTAGCAAAGTGAGCAGGGGAAAGGGTCCGATAAGATAAAAGGCACCCAGGGAGTCCAAAGGCACAGCCCCCTGCAGGGAGAGAGAAATTCAGGTCCAAGCGTGGCTTCGGGGGAGCAAGGCTATGGAGTCAAACAGTCCATTTTCTAGAAAGTTCCCAGCAACCGGGCATGGTGTGTGTCACATGTATACACCCAAATTGGTTTTATGTGACCCTGGGTAGCTGTGACAGCAAGGGGCTAAGCTTACCATGTGGTTGAGAAAATTCAGAGGGAACATTGTAAAACATTTAAGGTGCATTTCTGTGCTTGGAACAGAGTAAGGCTTCAGCAAATGCTGCTCTCATTGTTCCTAACTACTAACATCATTACACTGACACGTGCTGTCTAGTTGTTAATCTCTCAGACTCAGTGGTCAGACCACCTGCTCTGCCAGTTAAAAATATGTGCCCTTGGGCTGCTTTATCTTTCTGTACCTCTGGGTTTTTTTTTGTTGTTGTTGTTTGGGTTTTTGTTTTTGTTTTTTTTTTTTTTTTTACCATGCTCTGGGATAGCACCTTGTAGGGTGGTTGTGGGAAGTAATTAAGATTGTATGAGAAAAAGGCTTAGGCCAGAGCCTGATCCAGGGCAAACATAGAATAAATATTAGTATAACTATTACTGTCATCATGTATCATTACCAAAAGGACATGGAGGAAGGGCGCCCTGGGGAAGAAACAAATCAAGGGAGAATCTCTGGATGAGACAGATATCTAGTCCCTGGGTAGGCAGACTCTCTGCTGTCTGTGTTTGTAAATAAAGTTTTATTGGAACACAGCCATGCCCATTTATTTATTCACCATCTCTCACTGCTTTCACCCACAACAGCAGAGCTGAGTGCTCTCTGGCCCTTTAGGAAAAAATCTGCCGTCCCCTGGTGTGGAGAAATGGTGATATCTTGAAAAGATGCTCCAAGAAGTTGCTAATGAGCTACATTATCTAAGTTAATTATTATTGTTCTGTGTTGATTAATTTATCCTGCTGGGATGAATAGTATCCATTCTTCTGTCCATCCATCCATCTATCTACCTCTTCACTCATTTATTCATTCGGTAAATATTCAGAAACTGCACTAAATCCTACAACAGAGAAATGATCTAAGTCTGATAAAGAGAGGTTGACAAGTGGATGGATAATTATGGTTCAGGGTGGCGGTCGGAGCTAGGCCACACTATGCTTTCTGCGAACTAGAAAAAGATGCCCTGTCGGAGAAGTCAAGGTTTGGCAAATTGATAGCTCTCAGCCCCTGTCTGCCACTTTGGCTGGACTGTTTGTGCAGTGCCCAACCTGCACAACCTTGTGTGGTGGCCCAGAGAGGAATCACTCCTGTGTGCAAGTGGGATCTAAGGAGAACCAGTGAGGAAACCAGCGTAAGGGTATTAAGTGAAGCTTCAAAGAGGAGGAAATGGGAGCTGTCTTGAGAGGGGAGCAAGGAGTGAGGGAAACAAAAGGAGACAAGGCACAGGGAAGGCCTTCCTAGGTGGAGAAAGGCATGTGAGTGGAGAGGGATGTCTGGAAGAGGGTGAGAAGGGGCTTTGTGGGGTCTGGCACTGCAAAGAGTACATGTGACTACATTATCAATTTCTACCAGGGTAATCACCCTTATCTCATCACTTCCCCTTAATTTTATATTCTGACCACAACTCAAATCTGCTCACTTGTCTCCATCCTCACCACCACCTTCTAGACCAGGCTACCAGGCCTCCACCTGTGCAACTACCAAAGCTGTTTCTGTGGTTCCCACACATCTCCTTTGCTTTGTAGTCAGGGATTGTTTTGAAATCAGCCTAATCATGGTACTTCCTTGCTCTAACATCTCCCATGGCTCCTCTGTGCTCACGGATGAGGTCCAGCTCCTTAATGTGCTATCCAAAGGTGTTTCTGGCTGAATCTCTGCTTCCCTTGTCCGCCCAAATGCTGCGCTAGTGACTCATTTTCTCTAAGCCCTCACACATTGGAACTTGTGTTTCTCATCTTTCACACGAATTAGCCAAGTAAATATGCGTGTGTGTGTGTGTGTGTTTGTGTATTTATGGTGAGCATATATACGTATTTATCACACTATATAGGTACTTCTCTATGTGAAAACACTATTATCTATCTATCTATCTATCTATCTATCATCTATTCACCCATCCATCCAACCACCCATCCATTCACTCATCCACACATCCATCCATCCATCCATCAATCCACCCATCCATCCACCCATCTACCCACCCACTTATATATAGAGGTCTATATGGTGTTTGCATATAGAAAGAAGTATAGATATAGGTAGAGTTG
>ML098230.1:17512-36658 GCA_003697995.1 Taxidea taxus jeffersonii | reverse complement strand
TAAATGTTTGCTGTATCCTATAACCACAGATACCTAATTATCCTTGATTTGCTAGCTCTCAAATTTAATAGTAGAACCCAAGGGTTTTTTAATGTTACCATCCAACTATTCATTTCTTCTTTGGTTTTGTGGGGGTTATATTCATACTTTTTTCACATTCCTTTCAAGACTTTAAACTTTAAAGAGGATCAGAAGCTATGGGAGTCCTTGCTTGGGGAGTCCAAATTTTGTTGGAATATTTATAACCCTTGTAAATGTTAGGGGTTTTTTGTTTTTCTTTTTGGATGTAGAACAAATAAACTGCTTCCATTATACCTGGGCCTAGAGTATTTGTTTTAGGAACAAACTGTAATTCTGCACTGATAAAATAATTTGCTTATCATTAAGTGAATTTTATATATTACGTTGTTTTTTTATTTTCATTTTCCTTTGAAAAATCTTCCCAAGACAGTTTCTGTCTTCACAACAAAACAAATTTATACTGATCTGTATCCATTAAAAAGAAATTGAGAGTGCTATTACTTATTTTTTTTTATACAGGTTTAAAAAACGAATGCTAATAGAACAACTGGAGAACTTCTTGGATGAAATTCATCGAAGAGCCAATCAGATCAACCATATTAATAGCAATTAAAAGAAAACAGAATGTGGCCACTTGTTTCACTATCTTCTCCAAATACAAAGTAAATACAAGACTGTTGTGATCTTGCATTCATTTTTTGACATGCATTGTTGGCTATTTGAAATACTAAGAGCAAGTCTACAGATCCTTTTTCCATCATTTTACAGTGACCTTTTCTTCATTTTGGTTTATTTTTGTAATGTGAAAAATATCACTCTAAAACACATTTTTATTTAACAAACTAAAAATATTCCTCCAAATCTCTTGCTTGTCATTGACTCTTGCGTGTCAATTTCCCTCAGGTTCTATTTTCTTAAACCAACCTTTAAAATTGTCACCTCTGTTAAGGTTGAACTTTGCCAAAAAAATAAAAAAGAAGTTACTTTGTAATTTTTGGGGAAAAAAGCACATACATTAAAACTAGGTAATGTTTTGTATATACAGTTATTTTGGATATATTATTGTAAGTTGTACAAATGTATTTTGAAGAATATTTAAGAAAAGCACTTTTGTTATTCCATCAATAAATGCTCTATTTTACTCTTGTGTGGTTTAGGAAATAATCACATTTAAAGTAATCATTTAAAACCATCTTAAGGATAATGGAATTTTAAAGGCCTTGCTTTTTAAGCATTGGAAAAATACACCACTTGAAGATCATATTTGTTAAAGCTAACTGTAATTACCTGTTACATAACCTGCATTGTCTTTTTACTCTGTGTTCTTAGATTTTGTTGGCCACACCAACATACTCCCATTTCTGCCTAGATAATAGAAATGACGGTATCTGGGGCAAATAGGCAGACACTTCAAAAGCTGTTTGAAAGCAGACATCTTTAATATTGGTTTCTTTAGTCCCGACACCTTTTTCCTTTCTCACTAGGATTAGGGATGGCACTAAGTTGAAGCTGTTAGTTAGGGAGTTGTAAGTTTGAGGTACATCACATACTCTGATATCTAGTCTTTAGCAGCTTGATGCCATGCTTACAAAAGTCCCACAACAAATTGGGGGTTCAAAGAGGATCTCTTTGTTCTCCTCTGCTATTCTTATATATAAACTCTCCATTTTGTTTAGAGGCTAAATGGAAAGGAAATATTTAAGATGACTTTGCTCATTGTGCATTCCCCCTGAATTACCCAGGATAAGGAAAAACCGACACTGTTCACTGTCCCCTCTCAGTCCCAACATGACCTCATGTGTCTTCACTGAGGACATGACCCTATGACCAGACTCACTTACTCACCTTTCATAGATCACTGCTGTGCCTTGTAGTGCTTTTGGGGTAACCAGTAGAAAGGAAGGTTAAAATACATTTAGATTAAGAGAGGGCAAAATAAATTTATAAAATTATAGTAAAATTATGGAATTTTAGTTTCATAATATTTGAAAATCACATACCCTTATCTTTTTACACTTTAGCAGAACATTTTTAAAATTTCAAGGGTATAGCAGAATGCAATTGTAACTTTTTATGAAGAAAAGCATAGATGAAAGTGGAGAACATGCTTAAGATCTTCTTAATTTAGGGGATTTGAAACTCTCCCAATGCTGAAGACAAATCCTGTCAAGAAAAAGAGGCATTTAATGTAACATTACATAGTATTTTCATATGCAATTCTTTAAACCTTTTTTACCTCTACAAATACCTTTAAAGCAGGATATCATTTAATAGATGGAATTGTTAAGGTATTTACCTGCAGTCACTGCTAAATTCAAGAGCTACACAAAATCCAGAATATACTGTGTGGTCTTAAATTGTCTTTATGTATATTTTGATTCTGTGATTAATAGAAGGGATTACAAGTCATTCAGATAAAAGTTCATACTTGAGAATATTTAGGAAAGGGTTTCAGTCTTTCCCAATGTTTAGCAGCTTTCCTTATCAGGAAGTTCTTATTTCCATTTTAGAGATTGCTCATGAAGTAATAATCCTCTAAACCTTCACTTTAATACATTTTTGGGGATGAACCCTAGAGGGAGTTGGGAAGAGAAAGTTTCTTCAGTCTCCTCTTTCTGTCCTTAATCTCTCTGCCATCATACTCTATAGTCTGCCTCATCCAAAACCTAGTCACAAGATTTGAAACCATTTGAAACTCAAGCTTAATATCCCATCTCAAAGGTTTTTTACATTTTAAGAAACTGGGCATATTAGTTAAATTAGTAAAATACTATAGAATTCTTATAAGCAAAGAGGAGGGAGGGAGTATATTTCAGGGGAATATCATGCCTCTTAGGCCCTGTAGATCACTGGGTGACTTTAGGCTGGACAAAGGATATTCTCCAACAGTTTAATCTTGAGATTAAGATTGTTCTTCTTACTCTTCCCATATGTGTCCCATTGTCAATGGATTCATTATTTGCCCTAATCAGTAAGATTTGTCAATTTGGTGTCCTGAAGGTTGAGAATGATTCCTATCTCTTTAATACCCCTCTCTCACCAGAAGAGTAGTCACTTTCCTTGAATCATGTGGGCAGATACCTCCCAGAAAGAGTAAATAAACTCACAAGGACTATTTGTAGATGTGCGGCAGATTATGGAATTGGTTTTGGATTAGGCTTTTATTTTCATTGTTTATTGAGGCAGTTCTGAAAACTCCTATCATTGAAATAGTGGTGTGTCCTTTACTAGTTCAAAGGTTTTACGTCATTTTTATGCAGTTGAATTCCAAAAGAGAAATTGTTCTCTTTTAACTGTCATCAACTTTTATTGGTGATCAGCTTTTGACAATGATCTTTCTGTTCACGTTTAGTCCTGTCTCTGTTTCTTGAGGAAGTAGAACCTGTCATTTTTTTCATCTTTCATTTTTTTGACATGTATCCTTTCTAAGAGAGGGCTCTCTGTTGCCTGTTCTGAGTGGTAAGAGACAATTTCATCTAATAAACATGGGGTTGGAATGATCATGGTGAAATTCTAGGAGGATTATATTCTGTTGATGGACTTTTTCTCCCCAAATAGATTATTTCCTAGTGAATGATTATCTCCATCCTTTTTGTCACAAAAGTGTTCCTCTGATTTCTAGCACAAGTTACAGCAGTATGCAAATGATTCTCAGATAAAATGATGTTGACAGTATTTCCTTAACAATTTGTGTAAAACCTATGCGTAATTCTCATTCTAACTTTTGACTTTTTTTCTCTCCATAAATAAAAATAATGCCTGACGTTTAGTTAAAGTAGATCCACTTTTGCTTGATTTTGTTAGTCTTGTTCCATCCTATTTCTTTTTAACACATTGTTTCAACTTGCCAACAACTCTTTACTGAGAATCTCTTCCTTCCCAGGCTAATAAATAATTGTTGGGGGAGGGGGAACATTGAGAGGAATAATTTGAGTACTTTGTTCCTTGTTGAAGCTGAAAGGACCTCTGCTTGTCCTTCTGATGTGCTAAGGCTTTGCCTGTATCATACCACCTTTGGCTTAAGACAAGATTGTATAGTGGGACTTAGAAGTATGAGGGCAAACATTTGATTTTTGTGGCATTTCAGTAAGCGTGAGAAAGATCAACAAAAACTAGAAATCCTGGTGCATTCACTAGAATACTGGGGTTGCTGAGTCAGAAGGCTACTTGGAGATGCTAGTCCCCTGAAGGAACTATTTTGTCCTACAGAGATGAGAAAGCCAGGCAACAACTGGGGGAAAAGTCAAGATTTACATTTATTTTACTTTCATGATCTTTCTAAGTCTCCCCAGAAGCAGAAACCTGAATTTTTTAAAAACCCACGTCAACTAAAAATGAGCTGAAGGAGAAGTAAAAACAACATGGAGGATATTAATTTTCGTTTGTAGTTATGGAACACTCCCCTTTCTCAGGATACGCGACAAGAAACTGGGAAGATCGTGAAACCATAGAAACTAGCTAGAAGGAATGCTTGTTCTAGGCTACAGCAGACAAATGGATGCTTGTTGCTAGAGAGATGCTGATATATATTTATCTGAATTCTGTCAAAAAATACTGTCCTACCTGTGTTGGGTTCTCTCAGGAAAAAGAAGAATGGCCGATCTGCTTTAAAAAAAGGAATCCGAGACCTTTTCAGTAACAACAGAGCTGCAGGAGAGAGAAAGAATAGAAGAATCCCATTGCATTTTCTATTCATTTGAGGAAAGTCACTGAAAATTGGATATGAAGTCAGTTATATCTCTTGATTTTTGAAGAAATAAAAACATCCTAATGATAACATTTCATTGTTTAGTGTTATGCTGGGGGTACAAATGTGAAAATTAAGAAGATATCAGAAAATTAAGGGAAATTAATGTGGGAAAATTAAGAAGACATTTAGCCAACGCTGTGTCCCATTTTCAAACTACTCCATGGAATAAATTCCTTACTAAAGGTAATTTTCAGAATGACTTCATTCCTTATTGATGGGGATGATGGGACAAATCCTTTTAAAAATGGATTTCTCTTCTCCCATCATTTTTCAAGCCCTTTGCTCTGTATTAACATTTCTTTTTTTAAAAAAAAATGCTATGCCACATCTGTACTTGGGGTTTTTCAGTGGGAAGGTTTAGAAATCTGAAGATTGAACTGGATAAATGTGACTAAAGCAGGTAAGGGCAGGCAGTGTGACTGAGTACTGCTGACCCCTTTCTGAACATACCTGCGGCTGTTGATGCCTCGGTGCCTTCCTCTGAAACCTCAATCTTGGCTTTGTGGATTGCTTCAGAAACATAAAAGTCATCTTGGCCTAATCCCGGCAAATAAAAATGTGAATTGCTTATTTCCATCTTCAATGCATTTAGTTTTAAGGATTTGAGTGTATTTTTAAAGAATGTACTTAGCTTAATTACAGTCTCTCATGCTGCTTACTATAGCTAGGGAGAGATTTGTCTGGAAAATTCTTAAGCTGCAATATTTTATGTGATTTAAGACCTCAGATTTGATGAATTTAATAAATAATCCCTCCCAAATTAATATATAAAGCTGTGCCCTGTTTTTAAAATAGTTTTCAAAAATAATTTCTAGTTAATACTGAAAACTTTCCTTCGGCCAGTACTTTTTAAACTTCGTATAAGAATTGCCAGAGTACATGTTAAAATGGATTCTGGCGTCCAAGAATCTGCATTTTCAGCCAACCTCTGAGATGATTTCCCTTGAATGTTTTCTTGGGCTGCATTTTAAGAGCCACTTTTAAGTGACAGTCACAGGTTTGTACAATGGATCTTAAAAGTCATAACTCAATGTATTAAAAATGTGTCGAAAAGCTGCATGACTGCATTCAGTATACTGAGTGTACAGAATACACTCAGTATACTGAATACAGTCATGCAGTAATTTGCCCCATGGTCTAGAATCTGCAAAGATAATAAGAGGTTAGAACTGTAATAGTTGTGTGCTAACAGTTTTGAAGAAGCTTTGCAAACAGGAATATGAATGATTAAGTTAGAGAAATTGATAGCTTCTTGTAAGTTAACCATTAAGCATTCTTAACTCCCCACAGTGATGTTGTACTTGACATAATGAAGGTATATAAGAATGTTTAGAACTAGCAGAAACTTTTAGTTGTTACCTACCCTTTCATTGAGAATGTGCTGTTAAGTGATCTGAGGTCACACACTTGATAAGAAGTAGAAATTGGGCATTTGCAGGTTTTCTGACAGTGCAGCACCCATTTCCACCCTACCCTGGCCACAAAAAAATACCACTGCAAGTATTCTAGTCAACTCCAGTGTGCCACTGGAAAAGGATCTGTGGCATGAGTCTTAAAATAATCATTTCAATCTACATGTTGTATTTTGAGAGAGCTTCTTTGTTTCATCTTAGACTAATTAAATTGTTTTGCATTTTTCATGCACATACAAGGAGATGCAAATGAATGTCGTGAGAGAATAAAACCAGCCGAGTATAGGATATGCAGCAGTTCATCCATCTTCTAAATAAGGTATACACAGGAAATTGTGAGTTGGCTATATTTGTTGTAAGAAACAGTTATTTTCCAGCATCATTGAAGGGGACCAGACAAAGGCCAGAGGAAGGGAAAAATCAATGGAAGCATTAACCTGGTATTATTTGTCCTAAAACCAGTTTAGAATCTGATTGATTTTAGCAGTTGGTCTTTTTCTGTGGGATCTTTTAGAAAAGAAATTTCTCTCTAATTCATAGTTTCTTTCACTAGCTCATTGAGCAAACTGAAATGCAGTGTCAAATTAGAATTTTGTGGCTAAATAATGGTTCTTTGGTGCTCATGAGGTTTTACTTACCTGTGACCTCATTATAGTGTTGTGGTACCTGAACATTTCAAATCAGTGTCCGTGAAGTCAACAGAGGTTTACTATGAAACTCTACCAACTAAGATACAGTAAATGTGGTTGTGATAGAGTCCAGGCACCTTGACAAAATATGAAAAATAGGACCAAGTGGTATGAATGAGTCTTTATTTAGATAGGCTTGGCTATTACAATTTCTTGAGTTTCAATTAAATAGCATAGCTTTTCTCCATCACACTAGGAGTGGTCCAAGTTGATAGTTATGTTTGCACAGACACTGAGCCAAGACCCATGGCCTGTCTTGCCCCAGCATCCACACTTCTCTTAAATTTTATCTCTAGGAAGCATTAAACATTTCAGATCATAAACATTTATGATCAAAATAAGAATTCAGGAGTCATTGTAGGTTTGTGTTTCTCTTCTTGCTTGATCTTGTATGACAGATCTCTATTTGCTTACTTCTGTCAAGTAGCTATTGAAATGTTTTGCAACTAATGAAAGCAACACAGAAGAATCTAGACACAAAGGCATTCTCCTGCTTTGCGTTCATCTTCTCCAGTGCTCGTGGCTATTTAGTACCATTTGAGCATCGTGCAACATGTTTTCCCCAAATTTGTTCCCAAGATTTTTTAGAGATGCTTAAAAGGGATCCGTGGTTAATTAAAACAGGAAATGCAGGTTGAATAGTTTTGTGTTTTTGTTTTTAGTAGTGAACTTCTTGGAGCTGCTTATATGCTAATGTTTGTAGTGAATCTCTGCAGGAGAACTATAATATGTAATGTTTAGCCATGGAATGACCTGCATCATCTCCTGTCTCTAGATTTACCAGATTAGTGTTCTGGAAAACTGTAGCCCATCCTAAACCCATTTACTCCTATATTACATTTCAATATCCAAAGCCAAGTGTCTTAAGATTCTTCTTACCCTCCTTCCTGGCATACTCTCCACTCTTCTATATACTATCTACAAGTATTCATGTCAACCTTTCTTTTTAGATTGTTAGCTCCTAGAAGGCAGAAGCTGTTTTATTAATTTTAAATATTTTTTACTTCACCTAGTTAACATAATAATGCTTCGTACATAACTGTGTTCAGTAATTGTTGGATGAATGAATGATAGACACTCCTCACGTACATTTGTTTCATTTCCCCATAAAAAACAGCTGCCTTAATGTTCTCTAATCGGATGTCACTTATAAGGAAGTGTTGGTATCTATAGAATCATAGGGATACAACACAGAATGGGTCTTAGGCAAGTTTCATTCAAATGATTGTTTCAGTGCCTCTTTCCCCTTTGTTAGTGGAGACCATCATTTTTTTGTGTGTGGTTGATCATACTCTCAAATGGTTTAAGAGTCTTCATAACAACACTGTGTAAACACAAGAATTGCAAAATGTAAATCAATGTCCCAACATTGGAACCTCAGCTTCTCAAAATGTAGGATAAACATCATTTTCTGTGTCATTTGTCCTTCCAATTATTACTACTTACTCTTGGCAAATTTAGTGGCATTAAAACATTTATTGCCAGAATTTGCTTCTAGTTTATCTTTCTCTCTCTCTCTCTCTCTTTTTTTTTTATCACTTAGTTGTAACAGGTAGAATGTGTCATATAGCACCCAGCCCTGGATATATAGAGAGAGTGCTAAAAAAGAATTTGAAATGGCCTCTGAAGCCAGGCTATGGTCAGTTGCTTTCTCTATTCTTATCCTCAAGCCCACTTCTCCCTGCCACCCAGCTTTTTGAGATATAATTGATATAACATTGTGTAAGTTTAAGGTATAGAATGTGATGATTTGATATATGTATATATTGCAAAATGATCATCACCATAAAATTAGTTAACACCTCCATCACCTCACATAATTACAATTTTTGTGTGTATTGTAAGAACTATTGTCTTCACAACTTTCAAATATACAATACGTTGTTAACTATAGTCACCATGCTGTACATTACATCCCTAGAATTATAACTGAAAGTTTGTACTCTTTGACCATCTTCATCCAACCCTCCAACTCCTCCCCATCCCTGCCCCAGGCAACCTTCAATCTACTCTGTGTTTCTGGGACTTTGATTTTTATAGAATCCACATGTGAGATCATACAGTGTCTTTCTCTCTGACTTATTTCACTTAGCATAATGCACTCAAGGTTTTTCTAGGTTGTTGCAAATAGTAGAATTTCCTTCTTTTTTATAGCAAATAGGATTCTATCAAAATATATATACCAAAGCTTCTCTACCCATTCATCTGCTGATGGACACTTAGATTTTTTTCCCGTATCTTGGCTATTGTACATAATGCTGCTATCAACATGGAGTGGAGTGAGTTATTTGATAGTGATTTAAGTTCCATTGGGCACATATTCAGAAGTAGAATTGCTGAATAATGTGGTAGTTCTACTTTTATTTTTTGAGAAACCTCTATAGGACTTTCCATAATGGTTGGACTGATTTAAATTCCTGTGAACAGTGTACAAATTTCCTTTTCTCCACATCCTTGCCAGCATTTGTTATCTCTTGTCTTTTTGATAATAGCCATTCTAAGAGGTATGAGGTAAAGCTCACTGTGGTTTGATTTGCATTTCCCTGATGATTAGTGATAATCAGCACATTTTCATATACCTGTTATTTGAATATCTTATTTGGAAAAACATTTATTCAGATCCTTTTTCCATTTAAAAATCAGATTGTTATTATTTGCAATTAGGTTGTATGAGTTCCTCATATATTTTGGATATTAATCCCTTAGATATGTGGTTTTACAAATATTTTCTCCCATTCTGTAGGTCTCCTTTCCATTTTGTTATTTCTTTTGATATGAATACACATTTAGTTTGATGTAGTCCCACTTGTTTATTTTTACTTTTGTCACTAATACTTTTGGTGTCAGATCCAAAAAATCATTGCCGAGACCAATTTCGAGTTTTTCTCCTGTTTTCTTCTAAGAGTTTTATGGCTTCAGATATTTTAAGTCTTTAATCCATTTTGAGTTAATTTTTGTGAGTGTTGTAAGATATGGGTCCAGTTTCATTCTTTTGCTTGTGAATAACCAGTTTTCCCAACACCATTCATTGAAAAGACTATCTTTTCCCTATGGAGTATTATTGGCTTCTTTGTTGAATATTATTTGACTATATGCCCAGATTTAGTCCTGGGGTCTTGATTCTACCCCATTTGTTTACATGTCTCTTTTTTTTTTTAATTTTTTAAAAAATTTTTAGTTAATTTTTTTTTCCTTAAGCTTTTTTATTTAAACATATAATGTAACCCCACCACCCTCTCCCAACCCCTCTCTCCCCCCACCACCCTCAGTTTGTTTTATGACATTAAGAGTCTCTTTTGGTTTGTCTCCCTCCCGATCCCATCTTATTTCATTTTTTCTTTTCCTACCACCTTAACCCCCACCCCCGTTGCATCTCCACTTCCTCATATCAGAGAGATCATGTGATAGTTGTCTTTCTCCAGTTGACTTATTTCGCTAAGCATAATATGCTCTAGTTCCATCCATGTCATCGCAAATGGTAAGATTTCATTTCTTTTGATGGCTGCATAGTATTCCATTGTATATATATACCACATCTTCTTTATCCATTCATCTGTTGATGGACATCTAGGTTCTTTCCATAACTTGGCTATTGTGGACATTGCTGCTATAAACATTTGGGTACACGTGCCCCTTCTACATGTCTCTTTTTATGCCAGTACCATACTGTTTTGATTACTATAGATTTATAATAGATTTTGAGCTCAGGAAGTGTGACGCCTCCAGCTTTGTTCTTTCTCAGGATTGCTTTGGCTATTTGGGGTCTTTTGTGGTTCCACACGAATTTTAGAATTTTTTTTTTCTATTTCTGTGGAAAATGCCATTGGAATTTTGATAGGGAGTCCATTGAATCAGAAGATTGGTTTCAGTAGTACAGACACTTTAACAATATTAATTCTTCCAATCCATGAACAGAGGATGTTTTCCCATTTATGTGTGTCTTTTTCAGTTTCTTTCATCAATGTGTTATAGTTTTCAATGTAGAGATATTTCACCTCACTTGGTTAAATTTATTCCCAGGTATTTTATTGTTTCTGATGTAATTGTAAGTGGAATTGTTTTCTTTTTTTCATTTTCAGATAGTTTTTTGTTAGTGTAAAGAAACACAATGCATATTTGTATTTCATTTTTTATCCTACAACTTTACTGAATTCGTTGATTAGTTGTAATTATGTACAATATTAGAGAATCTAATTTTGACTATATACTTACCATTATTAGTGATTTTCACATTTTCATACATTTTTTATAGTGTTAATTAGCATCCTTATTTCAGCTTTAAAAATGTCCTTTAGCATATCTTGTAAGGCAGGTTTAGTGATGATAAATTTCCTCAGGTTTTTTTGGTTTAGAAAAGATTTATCTTTGCTTCACTTGAGGAACAACTTTGCCAGCTATAGTATTCCTGATTGACAATTTTTTTCTTTCAAAATGTTGTATGTCATTCCACTCTATCCTGGCCTGCAGTTTCTGTTGAGAAATCCATTGATCATCTTATGTGGGTTCCCTTGTTAGGTAGCTTGTTTCTTCTCTCTTGCTGCTTTTAAAACTCTTTGTCTTTGACTTCTGACAATTTAATTGTAATGTGTCTTGGTGTAGCCCTTTTTGGGTTCAACCTATTAGGATTCCTTGGGCCTCATGAATCTGGAAGCCCATAGCTCTCCCTAATTTTGGGTATGTTTTGGACATTCTTGCTTTAAGTAGACTTTCCCTTTTCTTCCTTTCATCTTTTGGGATTCCCATAACTAGTATATATATATATATAAAACGAGTATATATATACACACATATATATACATATTCCCATAACGAGTATATATATACATATAACGAGTATATATATATCTATACACATATATATACATATATATACATATTCCCATAACGAGTATGTATATATATAATGAGTATATATATATATATATACATATACATGTATATATATATATACACATACATATTTTGTGGAGTCCCCAACTTCCATGGGCTTTCTTCACCCTTTCATTCTTTTTTTCTTTTTGTTCCTCTGACTAATAATTTCAAGTGATTTATCTTCTGGTTGGTTGTTTACTCTGTTTGGCTGAGTCTTGTTGAAGCTCTCTATTGAATTCTGCAGTGCAGTCATTTTATTCTTTAGCTTTAGGATCTCTGTTTGTTTGGGTTTCTTGGTTTTGTTTTGTTTGATGGTTTCTATTTCTTTCTTGGACTTTTTATTTTGTGCATTGTTTTCCTAATATTGTTGTCTCTGTGTTCTTGCAGTCTGCTGAACTTCTTCAAGAGATTGTTCTGAATTCTTTGTCAGACAGTTCAAACATCTCTACATTTTTAGGGTAGCTATTGGAGCTTTATTAATTTCTTTGAATGGTATATTTTTCTCATTTCTCATTTTTCATGATCCTTGCTTCTTTGTATTGGTATCTGTGCATTTCAGTAAGGGGTCTCCTTTTCAGGCTTTACAGGTTTGTTTTGGTAAGGAAAGATCTTTACCAATCAGCTGGTAGTATTTGTGGGCAGGTTAGGGCTTACTGTCATCATCTCTGTGTAGGCAAAACCTCTCCATATGCTTTGAGTTTGCAGGGGTGTGCTGCTGCCTGAGTTCTGTGGCTGGGTGGGACTGCTGGTTGGGTTTGTATTTAAGCAGTACTGCTGAGTGGGCTCGCTGTTCAGGTGGCGCTTCTGGCTATGTCAGAGTTAGTGGCTCAACCCTTTCACGGTCAGGTTGAGTCCCTAAGTCTACAATCAACTCTTGGTCAAAGAAGTTGTAGCTGTGTTCCCTGACAGGGTGGTGCCACTGGTTGGACACCATAATTGGGTAACTATGAGAGGGACTCTAAAATCTTTCCTGGTTGGGTGGTCTTATGCTGAGCCTCCCAACTGGATGGTGCTGCTGGTTGGGCTCCATGTTCAGTTGGGGCTGCCAGCTGTGCCCTGAAGTTGGGTGGGGCTACAAGCTGGGCTCTGTGACTTAGTAGCACTGTGGGCTGGGCTATAAGGCTCCCCAAAGTCATTCTTCAGACTCCCTGGTTATGTGGAGGTAGGGGATATGCTCAACAATTGGGAAGGACTGCTGGCCAGGCTCTCTGCCCAAGCAGAGCTGTAGGATGGGCTTCTCACCTAGCTGGTTCTCTTGTCAGGCTTCCTTGATGGATGGGACTTGAGACTATGCCTAGCAGTTGAGTAGGGCTGTGAATTTGCTTTCCTGCAAGGTAGAGTGGTAGTATGGTCCATTGAGTAGGGACCCAAATCAGGCAGAATTGCCAACCATGCTTTCTGGCCAGTTGGGGCTACCAGCCTGGCCTTGCAGATGGGCATTCCTGATGGCTGGAGTCTTTGCTTGGTACTGCTACAGGCAGGAATATGGTCTGCCAAGGTTTGAATGCTGACTAGTGTAAGCCTTGCCTCCTACATTCTCCTTCTCTATCTGATTCCTAAGTCTTCCCCAGGAGGCAAGACTTGAATGGATTTTCCAGAAAGTGTCCTGCAACACTGGAAGAGTTGGATGTCCACCTTGGTTTTCTTTTCTCACTGGAGAAATTATAGTCAGCCTGAGAGGGCACTCTTGGTGAGTGCTGTGCCTGCCTGGAGGAGGAGTGATAGAGACCAAGTGTAGCTGCTCCTTTTACCATTATAATGTGGTCTTCTCAGTCTCTGTGGTTCAGAGCAGTGCTTCAGCTTCACATCTGGGTGCTGGGATTTCCACAGTGGTGACTTGTCTATGGACAGTGGCTAATTGATCTTCTTAGGAGGGATAATGAAGTTGGAAATGATCTATCTCAGCATCTTGATGACCTATTGCAGTTCTGATCAGTCATCTGGTGTGGCATAAGTTAACTTCAGTATGTAACCAAACAACTATGAGTGATTTTCTCATTTAAGTTGTAGTAACATGGAGCTTGTAGTTTTCACTGAGCAGAGATTGGAAACTAATTATTCATTTATAAAAGTCAAGAAAAAGATGTTTCTTTGAAGTTTTAACTTTATATAAAATAGTATTTCTTGGATTAGGAAGCATGGGTTTATATCAAAGCCTGCTGATCCATTTGATTGCTTAAGAAGTATATCTTCAGCTGGTACCTTTTGTGCAAGTGAAACTGGAATTACTCTTAAAAGCTTTATAACATGTAGTGTCAAGGATGTCTAGGGAGAAAAATTATAACCTGGGCTCAGTTGGGCCTTGAGATGATACTGAACAAGTTTTTTTTTCAGGCAACAGGAAAGGATTTGATGCCATGAAGGAAGAGACAAGTCACTTTTAAATGGGGAAGGAGAACTTAAGTAAAATGATTCTGGGCACTGAAACCAAATAGAAAGAAAAGGCCAAATATTCCCTGTGGTTTGAGCTTCTATCAATAGCACAAAACTGCTTCGTAACCTCATTAATTGTAAGAAGGGAGACCAGCATTTTCTGATGACTTATTTTCTGGCAAGCTCTCTGCTGATGCTTTGCTATATGTTAAAGAATTTTATTTCCATAAGGAAGATGTGAAGTGGGTGGTAGCCACCTCATTTTAGGAATGATGAAACTATTTGTTAGAAAGATTCAGTCACCAAGTCTCTATAACTAAGTCAACAGCTCATGTAGGCAATAAAGTGACTAGTCTCTTGATTATGTTTAAAGAACGGCATTGGGAAGTAATACTGTAGTTGGCAAACTTTATCTGTAAAGGCCAAGATATTAAATACTTTAGCAATTGCAGACCATATGCTGTCTGTTGCAACTGCCTAACTCTGCCACTGTAGCAGGAAAGCAGCCATAGATGGTCTGTAAATTAATGGGAGTGGCTGTTTCATTAAAACTTTATTTATAAAAACAGGGATTGGATCATTGTTTGGTAAGCCCATGTTAGAGGAACAAAACTTTATGGGAGAAGATAATGCTGATGTGTTTTATCAGTAAGAGACATTAATTCAAGCTTCACACTTGGTACATGCTAACTGCTCGAAAATTATTTAACAAGTTAGATCCATGGGCCTGTATTTCTGCTGGTTTGAACAAATCTACATAGAATTTAACTGCACCATAAAAAAGGCATGAAAAATTGTTCTTTCTAAACTAGGTTGCTTGTTATATCTTGTCAAGAGAGCTTATGGGCCTTGGAAGTCTTTATCAGTAGGGGAGCTGCATGATGATGTGGGTGGGTTAAGCACAGTCCTATTTGAGGACATAGGATTAATGGTACTTTGAGATGTACTTCTAGGACATAAAGGCAGAGAGATTAAGAACTATGAAGAAACAATCAGTGAATCACAGTGATCAATTGACTGTATTGGTGTGGAAGAAAAGGTTAAGAATGGTCCCAAAGTTTTGAACTAGAATGATCAAAGGAAGAATGGTATCATCATCAACAAAAGGAATGCCCTAGCTAGCTCTGGAGTCACAAAAAGACACTGTGATTGGATTTTGCTCATTATTAAAGATAGAGTACACTCAAGTTCATTAGCCCTTCTCCTTTCCTTTACCTCTGATCCTTTCACTTTAGGCTTTCTCTTTTCCCTACAATGTCGGATTAAGCCTGTGTCACCAGGGAAAATTCCTGGTTGTGTCATTCAACCAAGTCAACAATATTTATTGGTTATCCATTGTGCACCGAGCATTGTTGGGGGCACTGTGCCCAAACTTGACTATTGCTTTGCTTATCTCTTTGCATGTTTAGGTAATGAGTACAGTGCTGGTGGGTTTTAAAAAATCTAGAATAGATCCTTCCTCCTATGCTTTATTTGATAAGTAACTGCCATTTAGCTTGTCTAGTTACATCTAACACACAAGCCAAGACTGCTTTTATGGGCCAAATTCCTGTGTGTGTTTGTGTGTGTATGTGTGTGTAATTGCTTAATAAGATTTTGAGCAAGCATTAGAAAACTCTGTGTGATGAGGTTCTAGCATTTAAAATGGAGATTCTGAAGCTCATCAGGCAAAGAAAGTATTAAGACCAATGAAAATACCTGCTACAGCATCATCTTCGTACAAATAATTTATTACTATCCAGAGCAGAAACAAACCTGAGCCTTTGCAGTTAGCAACAGTTTAACTAATGGCTTCTGAGAAGATTCTGGAACATAAAGTTTTGGCATTCCATTTTTTTTAATATTTGATGTAAGTTCCCTGTCAGATCATAAGCAAATACAGCTCCTATTGATTAGTAGCAGTGCGTCTACTAGGGGCAAAGAAATTTAATAGGGACTTGGGAAAGGAGAACACTTTAGGGCAAGATTACAGGGATGTGAGTAATTTGAAGAAAGGAAGTTGGATGGATGAGGGAGTTTCAAGGTTAGAGAAGAGGACAGAAATGGTACAAGGAGGGCAGGAGAGGAAGAGGTAGAAACAAAGGGTAAATGTGAGGCTAGCATGACAGTGGGAGAGCAGAATGAAGAGTTCTGTTTTTGCAGCGCTGTCCCTGGCATGCTCCCAGTCATGACAGGCAGAGGGAGGGTGAGTTGTATTGTGTTCTATGGCCATTGACCTCACTCTGAAGATGGTCTCCAAAAACAGGGCTTAGAGGTCTCAAGAAACACTCCTTCCCCATAAAGTCCAACCCAAATTTGGCTGTTATCCAGAGCAACAAAATATGTTTATATGTCTTATATGTTTATATAAGAATTTATATAAAGCAAAGCTTTCTTTCTTCTTTTAAATAATGTTAACTCTGACTGTACCATTGAAGCCTTAGTAGATGAAAATCCCTTAATCAAAGTATGAAAAAGCTGCCCCCAAGCACAATGCCAAAAATTTTGAAAGAAGAAGTGTTACCTGAAATTCCTTTCAAGTTAGCTTTGAGTGGATCAAAAAGATCGGTGACTCCCCAAGAATTTAAAATGCTTTTTAAATTGAAATGATTTTGGATCCTGAATCTAAAAAACAAAAACAAACCATCAACTTTCATTTAAAAATCTCATTCAAAGTATTTTCATACACACCACATGACTGCCAAACTCCCTAACTTGGAAGTCAGGGATCTCCAGCCTCATTTTCAGCTTTATTTTTCACTGTTCCTTCTCATAAGCCCTACCCACTGACTAGTCTGACCACACAGGACTCTCTCTTCCACCTCTATACCTTTGCTTTTGCTGTTCTTTCCACCCCATCTCCTTTGATGGACTTTGAGTTACCTCCATTTCCTCTAAGCTCCATTCAGTTGTTATCTCCTCCTCTCTTCTCCAGCTGTTTTGTGTCCTTTGGTTGCTAAGTCCCCATTAACACTTTGTTTGTTCTGCTCTTTTGGTGTATGGACTATTCTGCTTCCTATTACTGTTATTAATGATATTATAAACTACTTGAGAATAGAGGATGTCCCAGTCAATTCTTTATTTCCTAATAGTAACTAATGAGTGCTTACTATGTATTAGACACTATGACAAGTGTTTTATGTAGATCATCTAATTTCATCTTCACATAACTATGTTATTATTATCCTCATTTTACAGATGAGAAAACTGAAGCCTAAAGAGATTAAGACACTTGCCCAGGATGATATAATGAATACGTGGTGGAACTCAACTCAAAGCAAGGCTGTCTGCATGCAGAGCCTGTGCTCTTGGCGTCTACCCTTTGCTACCTTCCATGTCGTGAGGCATCTCACATAGTAGGTGCAGAAAAGAAGCTGTTGATTGACAATTAATAGAGTGTCTCATTGAATATGTTCATATTTGATCAGCCATATTTTTATGTTTGCTGTGTTCATTGTGTGTCTTTGATGCACAAGAGGGAAGGAATGCAAGTAAAATTTTGGTTTTCCTAATAAGTCCTGAGAGCAGGAAGAATCAATACACCAACTTTGTAATATTTCTCCAAGAGCAAAGCATTTAAAATTTTACTGTTGAAGGATCCTTTTAAAGGATTGCTCATGTTATTTTTCTTTGAAAATAAAAAAACATTGAAATAGAATTTAGATGATCTTTTTCTATAAATTATGCAGAACTTGTAGGAAAGTAAAAATACTGGACAAGACCATTTAATATCAAAGATCTTCATTGCCATACAAGAAAAGGTGACCAATATTTTAAACAGAAGTATCATATTTTCTCATAAATATATGTTTTGGATCTTTAGAATAGTTTCCCAAAAAGGTACACATGTTTCCTCCAACTATGCTGATATTCTCAAAAAAATTTGACCACCTCTTCTGAAATTTTCTTAAATACATAAAACACATCCATTTTGAAAACTCTCAATGCTGAAACATATTGGTTAAGAGCATGAATTTGGGAGTCCAATGCCAGGGGTAAATCTTGGCACAGCCTCTTTACTGGCTGAGGGAACTGGGGCAAGTTACTTTACTTCTCTTGCCTCCATTTCCTTATTTGTGAAATGAGCATAATAGTAGTGTTTAGTTATTAGATTTGTGAAGATTACATGAAATAATTCTTGTAAAGTGCTCAACAATGCCCAACATAGCTAATGCACTTTATTGTTCTTACTGCAGTTTTAGTGTTTCTCAGGGATATTGAGAAAAAGCTCAGGGATGTTTGAAGCCAAATACAGTGATTATGGTAGGTAATAAAATTGGGTAATATTATTTTTAGTAACTAAAGATAATAGTAAAAGTAAGGTATGACCATAAAAGTTGAGAGTGATTTTTTTTTCTTGTATGGCTATGAAGGCCAGCCCAGAAGAAATGCTACAAAAATATCTTGAGTAAAAAAATTGCCCGTTACCAAATCCAGACAATGATATCATGAGAAAAGAAAACTACAGACTAATATCCCGTATGAATATAGACACAAAATCCTCAACCAAATATTAGTGAATTGAATCCAGCAAAACATAAATCCCACCATGACCAAGTGGGATTTATCCTAGGAATGCAAGGTGTGTTCAACATATGAAAATCAATCAGTGTAAAACACCAGATTAACAGAATAAAGGACAAATGCTGCATGATCATCTCAATAAATGTAGAAAAGCATGTGGAAAAAAATCCAATATTCTTTCATGAAAGCAAAAATCACTCAATAAACTTAGGACAGAAGGGAAATTTTTCAGTCTGCAAAAGGGCCTCTGCAGAAAACCTACAGCTAGCATCATACTTAATGATGAAGACTGAATGCTTTCTGCCTAAGGTCAGATATAAGAGAAAGATGTCCACTATTTCTATCTAACGTTGTCCTGAAGGGCATGGAGGGCAATTATGCAAGAAAAAGAAATAAAATGCATCCAGATTAGAAAGAAAGAAGTACACCTATCTCTACTCACAAATGACTTGATCTTGTATATAGATAATCTTAAGGAATACATACACAGAGTGAAAAAATTCTTAGAATAAATGAGTTAAGGGAC
>ML098230.1:0-12512 GCA_003697995.1 Taxidea taxus jeffersonii | reverse complement strand
ATTCCTTCAAGGGTTTGAAGCTGTTTCTTTACTTGGTGAGTTTTCCTTGTGAAACAGCCTCATTTTCCTAAAACCTTCTGGATGGCAGATTCCATAGTCTAAGGGAGATGAAAAAGAAATCTATCAGGACAAGGTCAAGTGTTAATTCATACTGCGTGTTGTTATGATCTCTGCCACCCCATCCTGTCTCTGTCTTTGGGGTATTTCAGATCATTCCGAAGGTGGAATCAGACAGTGGAGGCCTCTTGAAGGAGCTGGGCATCTTGCTGGGGCTTCTTCCTCACAGCAGCCGCTCCAGGATGAGGACAGCCATCTGTCCCCTCATTCTGAAGAGACTGACAGATTCTTGCACTGGGTTGCACTCTCTCTCTACTTTTCACATCAAAAGCTCCTCTTCCTTTCTTGAGCTTCTCTCAAACAAAACAGAAAGACTACGGTTGCTTCTATTCCCTGCTAGAGATCTGTTGGCATCCTGTCTTTCTGCTTTCATCTGGGGTCCAGATATTTGGTTTGGAGAGACACAGGCTTTCTCTTAGATTTATGTTCACCTTCTGCCCTGGTTATGCCAGATCCCACTTTAGATCTTGGCTTTAACTCACTGGATCTCTCTTTGTGTGTTTTTATTTCAGAGTCTGGGCTTATTTTTAACTCCTCGAAGGAGCACTGCCAAGACCACTGGCCCAATGGTGCTGAGGGCCTGGACAGCAGAAAAGGCCAAAGTGGCCAGCAGGAAGGAGCACGAAGAATCCGTATCCCAAGTCCTCAGACAACAGTCCTTGTTTGATGCTGGTCTACAAAGTAATTATAAGTTTACTTTGATTTCAAGTGTACCAGAGAAGCTTATCATTTAAAGAATTTCAATAAGGAATTCTTTGTCAAGTAATGAGCTTTGCAAATAAATTTTGCTTTGGAAAAGCAAAATCTAGAACCATCATTTAACTTTTTAACAATTTGTGTTTGTACCTATTGGGTTTTCTTAAAGAAAGGCTCAACTCCATTGAGAGAGAAGGAGAACCTTCAGCACAGAGACTACAAGTCTTGAATTTTTTACGCCTTAATGTGCCTTCTGATCAGAATTATATTGGCATTTGCTCAGTGACATAAACTATCTTGCATCTTTGGTTTTGGAAAAATGAGAGTTGTATACTCTTAGGGTGTGATAAGATTTGGGACACATTCCTCCAAGGTAACTCTACTGTTCTTCTTTCCCTGCTCAGAGAACTGGTTGTAGCATGAAGCCTGGGGCCTCCAGTCTGGCCCAGTGAAGGCAGAGTATCTTCTCTTGAGAAGACCCCAGGAAATGAAGTCTGTTCTATCTGCACCATGAGCTAGTCAGCAGAAACTCTGACCTGGACCCCAGCTCTAGGGTTGCTCCTCCTCGCTCCTAACCTCTAGGGGTACATTAGACAGGTGGGCCCAGTGGTTAAGGACAGACTCCAGAGTCAGACCACCTGGGTTCTCTAATGCAGAGCACCCTGTAAGGACAAGGAGGCCACTCACCTGGGCAGGAACACATCCATTCTGGCTCTCCTGAGGCTGGAGGTCCAGATGTGGAGAATGCTGGCTGTGAGGTGTGGCTCAATGAGGCTCAGTGGGGTGTCTTTGTCACGTGGCAGAACCAGGAGCAGACTCACTGTACTTCCCAGGTAAGGCAGCTCTAGCACCCTCACCTGATGGCCTGCAGGGTCCTGGAACTGACCTGGGGGTTCAGTAGAGGGGGGAATTATTTCTGTCCAGGAGCTGGGGAAGGGCCATCTCACAGAACTGGAAACAATACATTTTACTAACAGGTGTCTATCTCACCCTCCGGAAGCTGTTGAGGCCAAAGACTGTCAACTTTTCTGATCTTAAGACCTAGAATTTCTGAGATACCCTTGTAGGTCTCGAATCACAGGGCCTGCAGCATCTGGGTACAGTGGGGATGATGGCACATGGGAGAGCCATCTACTGTCTTGTTTGTTTGTTTTTAAAAAAATTTTTTAAAGACTTTATTTATTTGAGAGAGAGAACAAATGAGAGAGAGCATGAGCATGAATGGGGGAAGGGAGAGGGAGAAACAGACTCCCCAGCAGGGAGCCTGATGTGGAGGTTGGTCCCAGAACTCTGGGATCATGATCCGAGTTGAAGGCAAACGCTTAACCCACTGGTGCCCTGTCTTAAAGGGGAAACCATTCCAATCCTGGCCATTTGTGGCCATGTGGGGACCCAGGCCCTTCATGCTAGATCTTTCTTTCGTGCTAGATCTTTCTTTCAACAAAAGCTCTAAACCCATAAAATTGGGAAATTTTATGCAGTGAACAATCAGATCAACAAGCGTGGGTCACAGCAGCAATGGGGAAAACTTTAGGAACAAGAACTATAATAGTCATAAATACATATTTACTTATCTGGTTGACGTTCTTCCCACTCTCACCTTACTCAACCTCAGTTAATAATTACTGGATGAATAAACAAATGATTAAATTGTGATGAGCACTCACATTGAGTCCTGCATGGAATCGAAGCAGGACGATAGCAAGTTTTCTAAATGCCAGAGTTCCTAAAACACTGTCTCACTGGCTTTTCCCTGAATGGGAACAAAATTAGTCCCAGAGCTGGAAGGGCTGAGCCTGCAAATGAGGGCCGCGAGAGAGGTGTTTGGGGACGGGCAGCTGGGTCCCTTCCCTTCTGCTCTTGCCTTGCTGGGACTCCACAGAGGCATCCACACCTCGAGCCAGCCTGAAGGGCGGGGGCTCCTGGCACTGGCTCGGCACCTGCACCCCAGTGAGCTGGGATGAGTGACCATCCTGGCAGGGCAGGATGACGGATGTCAGGTCCATGGGGGGGGCACTCTCGAGAGCTTTCTAGACTGGACTCTCAATCTTCTGTGCTATGTCAGCACCAAACCGCGAAGCGGCTGTTCATTTTATGGGGGTGCCTGCCGGGGTGGGGGTGGTTTGGTCCAAACAGTTTTGGTTTTACACTAACACCTCTTACTAGGTGCAGAGGGAAATGTCAAGCATGAAATTAGGTTTCTCCCCCACACCCCTTGCTTCCTCACTATCCTCTCTGGGTTTTCCGGCCCCCTGGGCTCTCCTCACTCTGCACATACCTCAGTAGAGGGAAGGCAGAGAAACATAGGGGCTCCTTCTAGATCACCCACTGCCTTCCTTTCCCCGCCCATATTACTCCTGTGTTCCTTTCATGGTAGACAGCCCCGCTGGTGGGGAAGGAGCTCACCGTAATTGACCTCAGCCATTTGGTACATCATGGGGACCTGGAGGATGAGGCCCTGAGCACCGGTGAAAGGCAGGAGCTGGGTATCCCTAGAGGAGAATCTCTGCCGCCAAGTGCTTTGGAAGGACATGGTGCTCACTAGTGCCAGCTGTGCCAGGGCCGTCCCACCACCATGCTCCCACGTTGGACCACCTGGGTCCTCACCTGCAAGCGAGAGAGCAATGGTGTTGCTGAGACCAGTGCACCTTCCTGGCGGGTTCCAGGGATCCCTGGGCTTGGGTTTGTGGCCTGCTTGTCAGTATCACTAGTTGGGGAATTACAGGAGTTGTAACTAGCTGTTGCTGAAGACCATGCTTTTATCCTTTGCAAAGCAGGTTGGGAGGCTCCCATGGGTCCCGGCTGGATGTTTCCCAGGAGCCTTAGGTACACACTGCCCAGTGGGCCTGGGAGGCGCACTGGGTATTGTGGCTGGGCTGTGCATGTTGTCCCCCGACTCCTCTTCCCTCCCACTTCACCACCCCCCTTGACCCCCAGCTGTTGGGACTCATCCCTGGCAGAGTCTTTGCTTAGACAGTAACATCCAGGGCACAGTCTTCAAACTCCATGCATTACTGGAGAGAAGACAGCAGGCTCTGTAATGGTTGTCACCTCGACTCTTTATTAATAAAAACAGACATTGTGCTCTGTTTGAAATGCTTTAACCCTCACCGACACCTCTCATCAGTTCAATTGTTATTCCCAGTTTTATAGAGGGGGCACCAAAGCCTGGAGAAGTTGTCCCAGGTCACATATGTGTGAGTGGCCAAGCCACAAACCACCCAGGTGCTCAAGACAGAGACCTTGGATTTGAACCCAAGCAGCCCGGCCCCAGACTCCAGGCTCTTCCCTGGACGCCCCTCTTCCTTGGAGGACAATCATGGGGGTGGCTGACCACAGCTGTGTGGCCTTGCCCCACCCCTACCCCACTGCACAGTGAATTAAACACTTATAAGTACACTGAAAAGGCATTGTGAATCACTGAAGAAAACTGACAGAGGGGGAGTTATTGATAAATTGATGTTTCTTGAACATTCTCCCTATTTCTGCGTAACCCTGTAATTATCAGGAATGCTAGAGGCAGACTGTCTGGGCTGGGATCCTGGCTCTGTGCCTCAGTTCCTCTACCTGTAAACTAGGGGCAAGAACAGCACTTATCTCCTGGGATTGCTATGAGGATAAACAGAGATAATGAACACAGTGCACTTAGAAAAGCGTTAAATCAGTAAATGGATCCTCAGTAAGTGTACTAATTTTCACCATCTTTACTAATTCCAATTACATGATATGTAGGTCCTATAATTCATGGAATTATCCCCAACTTCTGTGCAGTTAGGTTATTTCTAAGTGCTCTTCATCGATAACATTTATCGAAGACATTGGGGCCCAATGTTTTATTACATGTAACTTTTTCTTGGCTTGAATTCCAAGAACTTTTTTGACTCCTACTTTATTTTGCTGTCACAGAAATTAATTGTAGATGACAGCAGAGCTGGGGGTGGTGGTGGTCAAGGATTCACCTTAGGGGAACAGGTGCATACAGCAAAGCCTGCAGGGCTCCCCTGGAGGTAGGAGGCTCTGAAGAGCTCCCTTCTGCGTGTGCGTGTGAGGAGATGGGCAGAAGGACGCCAAATGCCAGCTTTGCTTGCTTCATAGAGCATGTCCTTTAAGGGTTGGGTCTCCCAGGAGAATAAACTTCTGCTGCAATCGAGGGTGACCTGAGTATCCATTCATGTGGCTTCTGACCAGCAAGTCAGTCCTGTTGCCTGTGTTCATAGCCCTCTGACATCAGCCTCACCGAGGAATGGTTTCTTTTACCTGTGATCTTCCTGGAGGCCCATTCCTTGGCCTGCATGCTGGTGCCACTGGGTTCACTGAGGTGGGCTGGCTCCACGCTGCTGTTGGCCCACCGGGAGATCTGCTCCACAAAGCAGGGGGAGAGTGGCGTTCCAGCTTGCACAAAAAGGGTGCAGGCCAGCTCCATCCTGGTGCCTTGGTCGGAGTTGGGCAGCGTGGTGTAAGCAGTGCGTAAGATCTCTTTCACCCTTTGGTCTGGGAAAAAGGTGTTGGGATAAATGGACAGCGGTGAGTGTAGGTTAGGAGCTACACCATCTCTCTTTATGCAGTGCATAGAAGCGGGGCCTCAGCAACCCCTCTCCTGTCTCATAGGTTCATCTACCAGTTACAGTCTATTTGGATAAGTCATGACTAAATTGCTCAGGAATTGGCCTGGATCCACAGATGAAAAGCTGGGGGTGGAGGGAAGTCATGCAAGATGCGTGAGAAATCAAACCGGGATTAAGTCAAATAGAAAATCACTACCGACACCCCAGAGACTCTCCCTCTCTAACTTTTTGAGTCAGACATATTGAGCAGACATCATCAGAGTACAGAGGGCTCGGAAAGCTGCTGGTCTGATGTGAGGGCCATGGGGCTTCCAGTATTTAAGAAGTCAGTCGATTAACGGGGAGCATCATAAATAACAATGACAGACAGTGGCCACGGTGTCAAAATGTCCATGTACCTTGTACATGGCCTTACATCCATTCTCACAACTGCATGTCATAAGTCTAAGGGATGTTTAGATGTGGCTTCTTTTAGAACAATGGTTTCGATGTGAGGAACACAGCGGAAAGGTAAGAATGCCTCCCATCCCCCCTCTCCCTAAGAGCCAGCAGACAGCTGCAGCTATTAATGTCAGCAAGAACCTGCAAGAACGTTGAGGAAATAATAAGCATTTGTGAGAGTCAATAGTTTCCACCTTCTTGGATGGTGGCTGGACTTCTATTTATTTATGATTTACACAGGAGATTGCTTCCTTCTCTTCATAACCAATAGCGGGTTTCTTTTTCACGATATTATTCCCAGGCTGTGGCTTTTAGTCTCCCCAGGAGAGACTCTGAGCTGGAGCAGGGCATCTCACCCACTGGTGAGTCAGGGCACAGCTGAGTGTCCTGGGCTGTCCCTGACACAGGGAAGCTGGGCTTTGCCAGCAGTCAGGTCCCCATCCTGAGGCTGCCTCTGGAACAAAGCCCTTCCTTTATCCCATTTGCCTCCCCTTCTTCTTAGGCACAGCCCTGTGGCTATCCACAAACTGGCCCTGGGAGACACATGCTTTGCCCCTTCCTCCTGCACTGCCCTGTCCTGGCTCCCCCAGGGCACGTGTTGGAAGGAGTCTCTGATGTGGCTTAGGGTCCCTCCACTCTAACACCCGTCATGTGTCAGAGGCCAGGCCAGGGGAGGGCAGCAAACTCCTCAAGTTGCTCGGCCAAAGTTCTCTGGCGGGGCACAGGCACCCAGAATACACCCTGGCCAGGGCCTCTGACACCAGCCTACAGATCACAGCTGGGGACAGATCTCACTTACCCAGAAAACTTTCATGAGCAAAGCTACTTCTTAGAACCCGCAACTGTAAAAAACAGACTCGGCTTATATATCTTGTGAATTGCAGCCTAACTCCAGGGCTCTTATTTTATTTTATTTTAAAAAATATTTTATTTATTTATATGAGAGACAGAGAACGAGAGAGAGAAAGACCATGAGAAGAGGGAGGGTGGGAGGGAGAAGCAGACTCCCTGCCGAGGAGGGAGCCTGATTCGGGACTTGATCCCGGACTCCAGGATCATGACCTGAGCTGAAGGCAGTCGCTTAACCAACTGAGCCACCCAGGAGCCCCACAGGGTTCTTATTTTAAAGAGAAAAAAAATGAATGGAAAAAATACTTATTGCCAGATTTTCCTCATTGAAGGAGGTCACGTGTATTTATAAAACCATGTCCCTGTAAAACATTGTCCTGCAGGGACAATGTGAGACACTTCACTGGTCCACAGTGTAGTGTGACCTCCTCTCTGTCCTCTTGCACAATCCGGGCCAGGGGACCAGCTGTTCCTTTATCCAGAAACGTTAAAGGAGCCGGGTAAATTGGCTGGAGAAAGCTTTTCTCCACCTGAGCCTGCCCATTTGCACACGCGAAGGGCTTTTCTAGATGCTGCTGGAATATACGTCTCCGGTGTGAGAATTGCTGACGGTGTTCACAGGCTCTGGGCTACATTCACCATCCCACTGAATCCTCTCAGCGAGCCTGTGAATTCAATGCTATTGTGACCCTCATTTCTAGACAAAGGAGCTGGGCCCAGACAAACTGATAAGCTTCCTCAGTGTCACTGTGTGGTGGGAGGGGACCCTTCACCACCCGGCTGCCCGTAGGTGAGGGACAGGACCCTCTGCTCTGCTCCAGAGAGCCCCTTTCTCTATGGTGCTCTGCAGCACAAAGCCTCCTGGTTGGCGGTGTTACTGTGAGTTTCCCAGGCCCTTGGCCATGACAGGGCCAGAAGGACTGAAGACGTGAGCCATGAGGAACTGCTCCTCCCTGGCAGCTTTTGAAAGAGGGTTGCGTTACTGCTGGCTCCAGCCCTCTCCCTCCCCCTCCAGAGGGCATCCTTCTTGCTGGAGGGCAGGCTAGGTGGATCTCACAGAACCATGTGGGAGGGGAGCTGGCTGAAGGAAGGAAAGCTTTGGGCACAGCCTTAGAGCAGGAACGCAGTGAGGGAGGTGTGATGGAAGACAGGGGCTCTCAGATGGCCACAAAGTGGGAGGAACATGCTAGAAGAAGACACGGTATGTTCTCGTGAATTCCTCTTGCTACGGATGAGCATTTTAGCTCATTTGTGAGACCAGGGTGGAGAGTGCCTTCCTTTTGAATCAGTTTGCTGAACTGAACTTCCCGAAGGTGACACGGAATCTGGTGGGACCTGACTCTGTAAGGTTAATGAATATAAAATTCTCAAACTACAAACTTAGTGATGCTAATGTTTTACTTGCTAGAGAGTTGCAAGAGCACTAAGTTGAGGATGAAGTCAAAAGGTTTGGTTGGGTTGAGAGAATAATGGGCATATCTCTGGTTCAAAATAGAAAAGGCCAGGCACTCGTGTCTTCGTGCATCTGTGGCAAGAACATAGGATTCGGGGTCCAAGACGCTGGGAGTTGAATTCTGGCTCTGCCGCCTGCCGAGGCTTGTCAAATCGTTAACCCCTGTTTCATTTGTAAGACGGGGATTATTAATCTATGCAACTTCTATGGGGATCAAAAGGCATAATGACTGCAAAAGTGAAATCCATACCATCATCAAACAGAAATTTTTCCCAAGAGCCAGGCCGCCTTCATTTCTGAGGCTTCTGTTCCGGGCATTATTCTCGTGCTTAATAGAAAGCTGTAAAGTATCTTTTATCAATTTACCTAGAAAAGCACTAGAACTCCCTCCAACTTGGAACGCCAGGAAATTGTGTGTTTTGTGTGGCGGAAACAAAGGTGCTCTTTAGGGATACCACCGGTGTCCCTTCCGAGTCTCACGCTGTGCTGGCTGAGCAGCAGGTGGGGTTCCGAGCAACGTGACCACCGGGTGGTCACGTGTTGGCTGGAAACACAGTGAGAACAAGACAATGCTGGCGTGCCCCACTGCAAACGTCGATAGGTCTTTCTGTTGATTAAACAGGAACAATGCCCCAAGACCTGGAATGTGCTTGATGCTGCTTTTTACACATGTTTTGGGTCTGCCTTGACTTTTAAAAGGAAACCTGGGTCCAGGCGCTGACAGGTTATTTTAAACAGTGCACATGGTTTTCCGAGCTAGGTTGGGACAAACCAAAGCACAGGGGTATTCAATTAACCGCAACCCTAGAAGTGGCACATCCCTGTTCATAATTAACCATGAATCTGTAAGATAATAAAGCAGCTTACGAGTGAGAAAAAGGGTGCGATTATGTCCCACAGGGTTTGACCATTAAGCGTTCCTGACATTTGATAATTCTTGAATGGGGTCTACGGAAACCCTGTTAATCATCATATTTGATTAGCCAGGGACCCTGACTGTACCTGATAACAGAGAAAGAACTGTACTCAGTTCCCTTTCCCTGCAGGAGCGCTGCACTTGCATTTCTCTCTGTCCCCGAACCCTGACTTTTGTGAGGCTCTGTTTTAAGACTGAAATGCCTATCTCTCTTTCACACACCTATTTATTCTTCATAACTCCGCTCAGACGCCATGTCTTCTGGGGGACCTTCCTGACCTGCCAGTGGGATAAGTGCTTCCCTCCCTTGTATGACCTTACTTCAGATAAATACACTCACTGCACGGCATTAGAGTGGGGTTTCTGTGTGCGTCCTACCTGTGAGACTGAGCCGCTTATGTTCAGAGTTTTCCTTGTGTTTCTGGATGCTGAGATCCTAGCACAGCACCTGCAATAGGCGCTCAGGGGGACTTGATGGATTGCCTTGTACTGAATCTAATGTGGCTGAAGAATGGTCCGTGGGGAGGTACATTTCTGTGATACTCTCGCTGAGAAAAATGAAGCTGGCCGGCAGCATCATGAGAGTGGTTTTGGCAGGGGACAGGGCGTGGATGGAGGGGGAGGGGATGTACAGCTGGTGCCTCGTGGCCTGACATCTTCAGGGTTAACCTTTACTTGCCACCTCGAGATTCGAGCTCCAGGGAAGCTCTCACCCGGACTATGTGGGTATTAATTTATGCAGTTGCAACCCCCATCCTTTTTTATTGCTACCTTATTGCAAGATGGGGAAGCCAAAGCTATGTGCATGAGTGTCTGTGTTAGCATGGAGCTGGTGGCTGGGCCCCGGGGCCAGCCATGCAGCCAGAGGTGCTGAGTGTAGGCTAGCTGTGGTTGACCAGGCGTTCACAAGCCTCAGGCCGCTGCCGACAGAGCTGCTCCAAAGTATGTAATCACGGAGGTATGTTGGCAGTGGTGGCACTGGCTAGAAGTCCCAGGTTTATGAAAGCAGCTGGGGCAAGGGCAGGGGCTCTGGAACCAGACAACCTGGGCTTGAATCTCAAGTGTGCTACTTACTAGCTGTGTGACCTTGGGCAAGTGGCTGAAGCTCTCGGTGTCCGTTTGTTCATCTCTAAAATAGGGATGGCTTATAATTTTATCATCTCTCGAGGCTTAGCAATTGTATACGGTTTCTCTGAGCATCAGAACCCATGATGACAATTATGTTGTTGTGACAATTAATTAAATTCCTTTAAACTACAAGGTGCTTGGACACTTCCTGGCACCTGGTAGGCTCTGCAGAAGGGCCAGTGAAATGAAATTTAAAAATTGCCATGAAACCTGAGGTTAGAAGGGAAACTCAAAGATCATCAAGGGGATTGTGATCCAAAGTTTGAAGGCCACCTGTGGTCACCCTTGTCTACTGCTGGTCATCTGGTGCCAGACGCTGGATTCAGAGATACCCCACCTCCTGAGGCAGCCTGAGCGGGAGGGGGAGTGGGAGCAGCAGAGTGAACGGGAGCGTGAGCAGCCCTCTTACCATGGATGGTGTAGCCCAGCACCTGTGCCAGCTGCCGGCCAGTGTTCCCTTGGGCTCCAAACTGCAGGATCTCCAGAGGGAGGGACACGCCAGCAGGAGAAATGACAACATTGGTTCCATTTCTAGGGGCTGCCGCGTCCTGGTAGAGGCGAAGCGCAAGCTTGGTCTTCAGCAAGGTCAGGTCCTCACGGAGGTCGCCCTGTCCTCCATGGAGGCAGGAGTGAAGCAGAAGGAGCGTAACCAGGGCCGGCCACATGGAGGCTGGGAGGCTTCCTGCAGCTGGGCGGGAGGAGTTGCAGGGTGAGGCAGACAGTCCCCTTCTCAGAGAACTGGTCTGTGTTCAGGGTTGGCAATGGCTGAGGGAGGTGTTCCCGGGGCTGTGCTGCTCCCCTGCCCCCAGGCTCATCCCACACCCACTGCTCTGGGGTACCCTGTTGTCTCTGTGTTAGAAACACGTGCCGTGAAGCCACACTGTGAGCTGGAAGGATTTTAGGCAGCTTTGTCACTTACTAAATGTATGACCTTGGCCAAGGCCCTAGTCTGGTCAGAAGTAAACCACAGGGTTGGAAAAGAAATGTAAGAATTACCTTCTACTCTTATATGTTTAAATAAAAAAACTTAAAAAAAAAAAGAATTACCTTCTACTCATATTTCTTGGTATTTAGCCAGCTTGTAGCTGTGCTATGTCTATCATGAATAATTAATAATAATAATAATAATAATACATTATGTAGTACATTATAAAAGACTTTGTATTTTCTCAGTCAATCATTGCAACAGTCTTACAAGGTAGCTGTATTTCCAATACAAAGAGATGAAATTTAGGGTACTTGGTGAGTCATTTAAGAAAATACATGGGCTTGGGGCACCTGAGTGGATCAGTTGGTTAAGTGTCTGCCTTCGGCTCAGATCACGATCCCAGGGTCCTGAGATCAAGCCCCATGGTGGGTTGGGTGGCCTCTCTTTCCAGTGGGGAGTTGATTCTCTCTCTCCCTCTGCCAGTCCCCCTTCTCGTGTGCACTCTATCTCTCAAATAAATAGATAATAATCTTAAAAAAAAGAAAATACAGGGGCTAGTGTCCATCAATTGATGAATGGATAAGGAAGAGGTGGTGTATTTATACAATAGAATATTGTTCAGCAATAAAAAGAATGAGATTTTGCCATTGGCAATGATGTGGATGGAACTAGAGGGTATTGTGTTGAGCAAAATAAGTCAGTCAGAGAAGGACAAATATCTTACAAGTTCCCTCATATGTGGAATTTCAGAAACAAAACAAAAAGGGGAAAAGAAGAGAGAGAAAGACAAATCAAGAAACAGGCTTTTTTTTACAGACAACTGACGGTTACCAGAGGGGAGGTGGGTGGGGGAATGGGTCAAACAGGTGACAGGGATTAGGGAGGGCACTTGTGATGGGCACCGGGTGATGGATGAAAGTGCTGAATCAATATATACATAGATAAAAGAAAGAAGACACGTGATTCAAGCTCTGGTCTCCCATGAGTGGAATATAAAACACTAAAGATAGAAATGTACCTGAGAATATTGATACATGAGCTAGTTGTACCTAGAATACCAGAATTCTTGTGATGTGAACTGTTCTCATAAAAAAAAGCACTGTCACGGACAGTAGACTTAGACCAGTATTGCTCCTACCAAAGAATGGTACCCCTCCAAGGAAGAGAGCACTAGCTGGAAATTAATGCAAAGAAGAGAAAGGCCAAGGTATAGTCAATGACTCTGCCTCACATACGGCCCGCAGCGGTCTCTGCTCCCTTATCTAACTTTGGTGTCAGACAGGATGGCCGTGAGAGAGGCCCAGTCTAAAGTCACGTCCTATGAGGAGTTGGCAAATAACGGCGCTGGGCTCGACGGTGTTTACTTCAGATGAAGGTGCAAGATGGAAAAGCACCTTTTCTGCAGCCAGACACAAATGC
>RCUC01113168.1:0-35753 GCA_003697995.1 Taxidea taxus jeffersonii | reverse complement strand
GGGGGGGGGAGGAGGGGCAGGAAGGGACAGTGGGCCCTTGATGTTGTTGTTCACCATCAGCAGCTGTCTCAGGTTGGCATTGAGTCCGGAGCGGTCCTTCAGGAAGGGTCCCCCCTCCCTTCCCCTGTCAGTTTCTCCCTCTGGGGACTGGCCAGAGCCGTGGGGGACAGCCGCAGAGATGGCCGCCTGGCCGGCGTCTCGGTCAGCGGGCCCAGGGGCAGAAGGGCCACCTCTGTCCTTGCACACGGCCGGGCTGCAGGGGTGCGTGGCTCCCACGCTCACGTGGCCGCCACTCGCAGCCTCAGAAACTCGGGCTCGGACTCGGCCGCCTGCCTCTCTACTCCCCGGCTGGTTGGAGTCCAATGACACCAGCATCGTCTCCCAAAATAGACGACAATAATCCTCAGCGCCATCTCTCAAACGGCTCGTTTTGAGGGAAGAAAAAAGGAACTCCAAACTTGAAAGCGTTTTTCCCTCCTTCCTTTTCCTTTCCAAGCATCTTTTTGATGGCGACAATAACACACTTGAATGTGCCCTGACCTCCGCTGCCACTCCGTCGCACTGTTCTCTTCTCAGCCCTTTTTATTTTGAAAACATTGCGTCGACCCCTTTCCTTAGCGCGGTTGCAAGCCCCGCTTCCTTCCTCGGCCGCTCCTTCCTCGGAGGCTGCGCTTGAAAAGCTCGGCCCTGCGCGCTCCTTGTGTGTGGGCGCTCGCCTCCCGCGTTCATCTGAGCCCCCGCGAAAGGGGACGCGCAAAGGGCCCTTTATTGGCTAATTCCTCTCCGTCTTCCGTCCTCTGATCCTTCTGCTTCATTTCTCCTCGCCCTCCTCCTCCCTAATCGCCGCCTCCCTGGGCCCCAGACAGACAGGGGGACCGTCCTGTGGGCCTTTGCTGCCGGGAACCAAGGGCTCGGCCCGGCGGAGGCGCCGCCCGGTGGGGGGGGGGGCGCGCGGGGTCTCTGCCCCCTTCACGGCTGCACAGAGGGCTCATTCCTGTCCCCATCCCTGCCGGAATTACCTGCTTGTCTCCCTGGACGTTCCCATCACAGCCCCGACCTCCCCCTCGGGGGCAATCACGAGCCACCCTCATCGGGCAGGCGGCGATTCTAGGGCTGTCCCAGGCCCCCCGCGCACAGGGAAGCTAGGGGAGGCTCATCTCCGGAGCTCGGGGCGCGCCCAGCCCCGCACCGGCTCCTCCAGAGAGCAGAAGCCCATTAGCTGTGTAATAGGGCTTTGTTGATATGCTCCTGCTCTCTGTTTGCTTTGCACACAGAGCATTTCTTTGCGACCCAAACAGCCTGGAACGAGGCACGGAAGGACAAGAAGGTGGACGTGTGGGGTGTGCTGTTTGGGGATGGTGGGGCAGGGCTGGGAAAGCAGAAATGGCAGTCCTGGGAAGGAAATGAGAAGAGGAAAGATGGGGAAGTTTCCCTGCTTCCCAGATTTCCCTGAGGGAGGACGCAGCGGGGGCTGCTACCTTGCTCCATTTGGATTCCTGGAACCGCAGAGACACCCATCAACAAAGAGAGGCATAAACACACATTTGAAAGCTTAGTCCAAGTGAATTTTGGATTACCCACTGCTTTGGATTTTCTAAACTTAAAAAAGAATCTTCTTCGGCGAGAACAATCAGGAATGAACGTTATTTGATTTGGCCAGCACCAACATTTTTTACAAAAGCCATAGTTCTGTTACATATGTCACCGCGAAGTAGTCATCGTATTTAATGGGGGTTCTATACACCTGTCAGTTCAATAGAGCAAATATGCAGCTTTCCTCTCTGTCTCCGCTTCAAGGGCCCAGCAATGCTAATCTTTAGCAATATTCTTTTCCCAATAAGAGCTCACATCCAATCTGAATGCTAAATAATGTTGTCACGAGGTTGCATGGGCACTGGTTAAGATCTATGCCCAAACTATAATGAATCTCTCTTCTACATAACTGTTATTGTGGCCAAAATTGGTGAACAGCCCATCCTCGAGGGAGCAGTGGGAGGAGACTGGAATATTGTGTTGGATTCTGTCCTGGACATATCTTCGGCTAGACTCCTGGAGCAGTTTAAATCAAGGGCTGGGCCGAGCAGGCCTGAATGGCTTTCAAATGACAGATTTATGGAGGGAGGCCTAATTAGATCATGGTAATTTGTAGTACGACTGTATCTTTTGCTCAAGATCTCAAAGCACATTTCTGCCTTGATAGGTGAGCAAAACAAAGACCTATGGATGTCAAGGGAGAGTCTCAGTTTCGCAAAATAAATCCTTGGGCAGCCCAGGGTAAGAGTCACACCTTGCATCTGGAAAACATTCTGCAGTTTTGCTACCTGTTTATGTAATTTTGTCTTCCTTGAGCCTCACAGATTCCAGTGGTGGAGTCAGAAACAGCAGCCAGTATTTTGCCCATTTTAGAGTAGAGAAAATGGAGTCGCTTATTGGTTAAGTGACCTGCCCAAGACCATCGACTCAGTGGCGGGGTGGATCTTTCTCTACCCCATGTGGATTGACAAGGTTGTTTGGAGAAAGGAGGTGATGTGACTCTAAGCAGTAAGGGCAGAAGGAAACCTCGAGATGTTGAGATTCTGCTCCTAATGACTTGGCAGAAGGGAGCATGGCTGTGGGATACAAGCTGCCAGGAAGCCAGACCAGGGAACAGTAGCAGAAGAACTGGGATTCACGTAGGTCAAAGGCTTAAAATGGATTGCGCACCTGTGTTAGAAGTGCGCAGAAGCCTCGAGTTTGCATGTCACGGTGTCACCTTGGCAAAAAATACTCTTGTATGTATGTGGCCGTGTGGCCACGGTGGTGGCCCGTCAATCATTACACACCTGTCAGCAGAGGTAGGGATGCCCTGAAAGAGCAGGACCAGTAGTGGATGGCACTCTTTAGCGCTCTCCCCAGGGTCTCTCTTCCCTGGATCACACAATTATCTAACCTGCCTGATGAGACTGTCTAGTCCCAGTAACATTCATTCACTTAATTCACTGGGAATCACTTCCTGTTTGGTCCCTATTGAGGTGATATATGAATTTTGCCTCTGAGCGGTTTACCTTCCAATAAGAGGGCCAAAACATATGCCTACATAATAATGAGCAGGGGGGAAGGTGATGCCTGTAATAAACACACACACACCGTGTCTTGGTCCCTCATTGCTATGCTAACTTGTACATCATCTACGTCTTTGGTAAGAAATAGATTGAGCCTTATTTTTGGCTCCTTCCTTGCTTCCACAAACCAATTGTGGAAATATGGCTGATTCTCATAAATTTTTACTTATATCCAGATGATGGTTTTCTTTTCCTTTTTGGTTTCTTGAGGTCTCTTACTGAAAAAAAAATCTTGATAAACAACTGATATATTCCAGTAGTTTGGGGTCTTTTCATTTCTCTCTCTTTCTCTCTTACTCTGAACATGGATACGTTGCCATTTTGGAGATGGAGCCAATCCGTACTACTAAAAGACCCATCATGGCTAAATGCAGATGGCAGAGAAACTTCATTTTCTAATCCTTAAATGTCCCCAGCATGTTAGGGACAATTTTAAATATAGTTATACACATTTTAGCAAATCCTAGGGTATGCATTCATTCCTCATAAATAAATAAGGAATCAATAAGTTTCTCATTCTCAAAGGGGTCACATCGCATGGTCCTCAGCTCAGGCTTGCCCTTCCTCCTTAGCATTAACCCTGAATGCAAAGACAATGGGTGGGAGGCAGCCTTGGGGACCCGAGGAATCTTGAGACAGTCTCCCCTGACTGTTTAAGCACATGGATTATGACAAAAATCACAAACTGCGGACTTGGCAGATTCTCCCAGAGCAGGAGGGGAAGGTGATAGCCTTCTCCAAAGTCAGAGGAGGGATGGGTATTGAATAAATCACAACAAATATGTGATATGTCCTGCAAATGATATGAAAAATTAAATACAAAGAAAAGTGAAGACAGGGCTTCTCAAATGACAGAGCTGTGGAGAGGGTGAAGGGGAGGTGGGGAGGGAAGGGGGGCGAGGCAGCAGGGGGAGGGGGCAGAGTGCTAAATTTGTGCAAAGAAAAACACTGATGCTATGCATAGTCTGAAAGATGACATGTTTCCCTAGTCCAGATGGCAGTTTTTTTAGAGTTATACTTGAATTCTCTGATTGAGCAGACTTCGCTCGGATACTGTTATTAATGTTAGAACTCAGGGCTTGGGCTCCTGTTTTCTCGCCATCTCGGGCTGACACTGCTGTTCAGGGGAAGGGGAGTTCAGCATCTTGGAGAGCAGCGGCAGCAGCTTGTGCTTCTGGGGAAATGGAAGGATGCCTCCCAGGCAGTCGGTCCTGCCATTCCGTAAAATGGAAGTACCTTGGCTCTCCGTGTGCATATTCTTTGTGATTTGGAAGACAAATAACTCTGCTTAGTTGTCTATGAACAGGTACTGCAGATGGTTGGATCCTGATTCTTACAGGCTGGATTGGAAGCCAGGGAGGCTATTTCACTCTGGTTCAGCCCTGCTAGGTTGTTAGCTAAGGATGGGCTCTTGGAAGATCATGAGCCATGGATGCTGTAACTCAGTAGTGGGGATGTAGGCTGCCACGTTAGGACTCACTGTGACCAGATCATGTATTATATAAAGTTGCCCCTGTGAAAAAGCCATTCTGCAGCTTGGTGGTGTAAGGAAATTGCTAGATACTTTCTCTTAGGGAATCCCAGGCAATAGGGAATTCCTCAGACTCCTCTCTCATCTTGACACTGGAACTCAAGGGATATCTTTTGAAGACCAAAGAACTTCAAGGGAGGCAAAAGAGGGAAGACATAAAAATTACTTTCCAGTGTGTTTTGCTTTTTTCAAGATTTCTTGATAACAATGGATGCCCAGTTTCTTTGTTCAGAGATGTCAGCCTGTGAATCAGAGGCAAAGCTCCCTTTTGGTTTTAGTTGTCACTGATGTCTATTTATAGTCATGGCCAAATGTGACCTCATCCTCTAGGTTTTGCAAGCTCAGCAAAGTGAGGCCAGGTTAGCCTGGCCACAGGTCTCCGAGGAGCACCCCAGATGCTGCAGTGTGTCTTGTCAGCAATGCCAAGGTTTTTCTCTTTCTGTGACTCCTCAAATGCCTTTCAGCTCAGAGAACAAGGTGATTGGAAAAGCCATCTTTGAGGTCAGAAATAAAATGGAAGTCTCTGAATGTGTACAAGAGTTGCTGATTTTCTTTCTTTTCCTTCCTTCCCTCTTCTTTCTTTCTCTCTCTCCCTCCCTCTTTCCTTCCTTCCTTCTTCAATTCTGTTTTCTTTTCTTCTTTTCCTTTTTTGAAGAATAGAATGGAGAAAATGATGAGACAAGGAAGAATGGGGCAAATCCCTGATGGAAAATGCCCCATGGGGCCAGACCAATAAGTGTTTCTAGGGATTCAAGCAGGAACCTGATCCTTTCTTTAAGTACTTAAATATTGAGACCCTTACAGACAACACATCTGTGAAAATCGAAGCTCTTGTCTTGGGAGGAGCCATGATGTTAGTGAGCCCTGCCTAATTTCACAGTCCACTTCTTGGGGCCTTTGTTCACCCAGCCAACATTCTCTGTATGCTGCCTATGTGCCAGGCTCCCTCCGAAGGCAATTTCTCTCTGTTTTCTTGGAGTTTCTTATCCTCGCTTTGAGAATTTATTATTATAAAGAACAGCTCCATATCTATGGCATGGTCTATGTCATGGAAGTCAATGAAAAGCTCTCCTTTTCCTAACCCAAGAGTCTTTACTAAGCTGTGGATGGCTCTAGTGACACTCCCTTCCTATTCCATCCCATACATATGTACATGGCACGACTGAAACTATACGTCTTCAAGTCTACAAAGTCAAGGAATCAGTTGCTTTATTAATTAAATTGAAAAATCTGTTGAACCAATTGTTGAAGTGATGTGACTATTCCATCAAGAGCTGTTGCTGTGGCTGTCCATTGATGTGGCCAAGATGGGTGGCATTGTCGGAGACACGGTGGTGGGGACAGATGTTGTCCTGCCCACCAACTAGCCAATGCATACTAAAACGCAGGGCACTTGGAGAACCCCCAGAAACTTGGGGGAAAACAGCACAGTGGTCAGGAGGGATGTGCAGTGGCTGAAGGAATACCAAAGATCTTACACCTGCGAGGAGGGTACATGTTCTGCCTTCGACTTCTACCAGTCACAACTGTATCAACATCACATTTGTCCCATAACACATACATATTCTGTAATGAAGCCTCCCTCGATGCTTTGGCTGTGTGTTTTAATGTCAGCTTTTCTAAGATGAAAATAACCAGAAATAACAAGGAACAAAGTCAAGGAGTAGAAGTGCACAGCGAGAAAACAGCAGTACACGTAGTCTTCTTTCATGAATGTCCCCATAAATGGAAATCCCAAGCAGCTTCCTTGATTTCATTTTTGGTAGCTGCAACAGAAAACTGCATCTGGACTGACAATGTGTGTAGCACGATTCAGCCAGTGTGCTTACCAATTGCCAAGTTACAGCAAACCCCCAGCAGAAAGGATGGAGATTTCTCACAGAAATACTGGCAAACCTTGAAGAGCAGCGGCATTTACCGACACTACATCCTAGGAAAAAGAAATGAACTGGAAACTGTACATCAGGGTGATCATCAGTGTCCGCTGAGTCCTGCTTTTTCTTCTCACTCCCCTCCAAATAATTTGGCTTTCAAAACTGCATCCGCTGTTCTTTCTTCAGTACATAGAGCGATGATGTAGCATCTAACTGGAATTCTCCTCTTTTATTCTTTCCTCTCTACCTCCTGGAAATGCGTTCACTTCGAGGTTCATCTGGATATTCAGCAGAAGCAGTAAGGCAAAGTATTATAGACCAAGGACAGTCACCTACTATCGGAGGGAAGAATCCACTTTTGAGAGCTAGACTATAACTATCTTGGGAAATATTTAATTCCACTCTGGTTTTCCTGTCCCATCTAGAACTCTTTTGGTTGTCTCCCCTAGGCTGTAAATTCATTGTTTTTTTTTTTTTTAAACCAAATTTATTTTCGATATTTACCTGAATGGAACATGAACATTTCTTAACCAAACATGATTGACTTTTGCATATTTCACTCAGCGGGGTTAATATGTCTTCATAATTATGAAATATCTGCAGTTACTTGGACCTAGAAGTGGGTGTTGGAACTCTCATAACCTGGGAGCAGTGGTTGCCAAATTTGGGTCAGCAATTCCCTGTGTCCATTAAGCATCATCTGTGTAAAGCATTAATGGTACAGGATGCTAGGGGGAACAGAAGGTCCTCGTCCCTGAAAGGTTGAGACTTATGTTCTAGAAGACTGAACTTTTAGGGTCTAATCCTGGGATTTCGCTGGGTCCACTTGAAGAATTAGGAGTCTGGTCCTGCCCCTGACAAAAATCAAACAACACAATACACACATACACATCCCAAATACTAAACAGCAATAATATGGTTTTGTGTATGTGTGTGTGTGTGTGTATTGTACTTAAGCCTTGTCTATATATCTGAATCAGCTTGAAAATAATACACTAATATCCATTTAGTCTCAGATAATCATTTCAAATAAGTATTCACTAATTCCTTGCTGGCTTTCAAAATAAAAGTTATTTGATGAAAATAAACTTGTACTTCATGCTATTCCCTACAAGATGAATAAGGACAGAATCTCTATTTGCTATAATACCTGGCCAGGAATAGATGTTTATAAATAGTGTTTCGCGTATTTACATGCTACAAATCAATATGCCTGAATAATGATGTCACTCTCACTAAGAGTATTGTTTGGATCTTTTTTAAACATTCATTTTGATTAAAGGATTAAATTGTCACATGGTAAAAATTCCCACTAAAATAGAACAATTGAAAAATATGGGGGCACCTGAGTGGCTCACTGGGTTAAGCATCTGTCTTCAGCTGGGTCATGATCTGAGGGTCCTGGGATGGAGCCCCACAACCGGCTCCTTGTTCAGCCGGGAGCCTGCTTCTCCCTCTCCCTCTGCTTGTGCTCTGCCAAATAAATAAATAAAATATTTTTAAAAATGCACGAAGTCTAGGGGCGCCTGGGTAGCTCAGTGGGTTAAAGCCTCTGCCTTTGGCTCCGGTCATGATCCCAGGGTCCTGGGATCGAGCCCCGCATCGGGCTCTCTGCTCAGCAGGGAGCCTGCTTCCCTCTCCCTCTCTGCCTGCCTCTCTGCCTACTTGTGATCTCTATCTGATAAATAAATAAATAATCTTTTTAAAAATGCACGAAATCTAGTGCTCTGTAATACAGTCAATCACTATGCCAGAAATCAATGTCCAGACTTCTAAACAACAGCCCCAACACACTAAAGTGGGTTTCTATCAATCCCGAGGTTATCTCTGCTTTGCCTCCACTGACCCTGAGTGGGAAAGGAGAACAGCCCAGGCACACCTAATGGCTACTTGCCGTCAAGCAGCCGTGGGAAGGGCAAGTGTACTGAAGCAGCAGAATCAATCACCAGACTCATTAACCCGCCAGCCTCCCACCCCTCCCACGAGCTCCCCAGCCTTACAACTTGCCACTACCCTCCCTTCCCTGTGACCCACACTCACCCAAACCACCTTCAAGGGGCCATGCACCTGCTCACCACACCACACTCCCTTCCTGGCCCCTTGCAAATAGGCAGCTGCAACTTAAGAGACCGTTTCCAAAATAAAACCTGCGCTTGCCCCAATGCGCACGCGTGCGCGCCCACGCGCCCACGCGCCCACGCGCACGCCCACACACGCATGTGCCCGCGCGCACGTGCACGAGCAGGCGCCACTGAGATCCCATCGGGGTTGTGGGCAGAGGAGCCTGTGCTCGTGGGGCGTCCAGCTCTCTTTCCTCCCGGCCCCGACCAGCCCGAGCCCTTTGTGTCGGCTCGGGATGCCATGCTGCCCGCACTCTGACGCCTCCCGGCCCCTGCCTTCCCTCTCGCCCGCTTGGAAGCGGCAGCCCCCTATCAGGCCCGGGTTGCCAGCCCTGTACTGTACTTCATTAGGCAGCTCTAGTTAATGGTTTCAACAAAAGCCATCATTTTAGCCCAACTGCCTTGACTAAATTAAAATTTCCAATCTCTGTTTTAGTGTTCTGCAACTGATGTATACATAAGCAAAACTGGTCAACATCTGCCAGGGGGTTGGCAAAAAGTTCTGTAAAGATGTACTTCACATTTCTGAAGCATGTGCAAAGTAACAGCGTCCTTATCCTCCCGAGAGCTCTCATGGTTTTACTTCACCATTTGTTCAAACACACTTTAGATGCGTATAAGCCATACAGTTGATTCTCCCCTTGGTTGCCGTTTTATGTGTAGTGTCATTTTGAGTAATTGGGGTATGGTAGCTGATCAACTTACAGGTTTCTCATTGGCAGAAAGGGACCATATTGGCACCAAGAAAGAATATGATGGGTCCTCTCGGTGCATAAGCAAGTGTCCCTCTCTTGCACTTGGCTACCCAAGGCCATTAGGAAATAAGCTTAATAAAGCCTCCAAGTGTGTATGTCTTCAGTCTTCCCCGGGCAGAAGGAGGCACCTATAGAAGAAACACTGCAAACCAGTGTGGAAAGATGGTCAATGTACATATTTAGTCAGTGATCTGTGAAAGTTTTTGAATTAGTTTTTAAAGCTTTGTTAAGACCAGAACGCACAGATGTTGAAAACAAGTTCAGATGTAGCGACAGATGGTATTTGATTATGAAGCAGACTGTTCAGATAACACAAAGACGCTGCTTCTGCCATACACAAGTAACCGCAGAGAGTGCAGCAGAAATTTTGGAAGGCAGGCGGTTCGAGAGGGTCTTTGTGCAGCAATAACTTTCCCATTTTCCAGCAGTGCTAGAATTGGGATAATTTCCCCCTTTTCTTTTCAGTCAGGGCCTCTCTCTGCTCTTCCATGTCCTGCCTCCCTTCCCAGCATCTTTTCTTCTGGCCTTAAAGATGCCTCTCTCCCTGCAGTGGGTTGTCTTAGCTCTGCAAAGCCTCTGACAACAACGGGGCGATCCCGCGGGTCCGTGGCCTCATCGGAGGCGGTCCCAGGCCCAGAGTAAGGGGCAAAGAGGAAGCGACTGCCGATGTTCTCGTAGTCTAACAGGAAAAGTTTCTCATCGTCCTTGCTTTGCAATGAGAGCTCACGCTTGGAACAGCAGCCGGGACCATGACTTCAAATGTGCCGCCACACATGGGCTGAGGTCGCTGCTGGCACAGCATGTGTGTGACGCTCGGGTGCCTCATCTGTAAAATGGGGAGGATGTTTACCCCACTCGTCTCTCAGACGTGCCGAGAAGATCATAGGGGATGTGGGTTATAAAGTGCCTTGAAAACCAGAAAGCATCGTTGAGGTCTGAGGATGGGAGTGTGGGTATCTTACATTGAAAAGAGAAATCGGGGTGTCTAGTGGCTCAGTCAGTTAAGTGCGTTCGGCTCAGGTGTTGGTCCTCGGGTCCTGGGATCAAGCCCTGCATTGGGTTCCCTGCTCAGTGGGGAGTCTGCTTCTCTCTCGCTCGCTCCCTCAGCCCTTCGCCCCTGCTCATTCTCTCTCTCACTCTCTCTCAAGTAAACAAACAAAATCTTTTTTTTTTTCTTAAAAAAAAAAAATCTTTAAAAAAAAAAAAAGGAAAAGGAAAGAGAAATCATCTTGTACTTTGGGAGACGCTCATCAGAAATGCACTGTCCTTCTTCCCTATCAAGCCTTGAAAAATGCTGTGGTATCAGAAGTGATCGAGGAGAAGTCAGCAGCACCCCTGGCTGCAGAGGTATGCCCTCCAGATGGTTATTTTCCTTTTTCAGACTAGAAACTTTGAGAACCAGTGACTTCGAGATCATGATCATGATAGAGTTTCCCGGTGAAGGTTTTGGGTGTGATGCCAAGAAGCAGGCATGCTTAGAAAAGGACAGTGTGGTTTCAACAGCCTCCTTTCCGGCTTCCTTCAGAATTTAAGCTTTCAGGTCTAGGTAAGTGATCAGACCTCATCTCCGGAACTTTTTCTGCCTCTGTTATTTTTCTTTATCAACACAGTCCTGGCCTGGCCCGTGCTACAGGGTGGATGTGGGTGGAGGAGGGGCCAGGATAGCTTCTTTCCTGCAGGACTCGACTCAGAAGCCCACCGCCTATCCCCCGAAATCCAAGTCTCTTGTTTTGAAGAGTTTACTTGTGCCAAATAATATTTAACAAACACTGGTGAGCTGTGGGAGATGAGGGAGAGAACCAGTGTGCCAGGATATATTGGAGGAGATTTCAAGGGAGCTGCAGGAGGGAAGGCATGTCATTCTAGGTGGGTCCAGGATGCAGCTGGATGAGGAGACAGAGAGGAGTTTTCAGTGTTCTATGAAAAACATTCTTTTTTTGTTCACTCTGTTGGTTTCCTGGTCAGAAAAATCAACCTGGTTTTGTTGAAGGTAAAGCTGATAGGGCACTAAATTATAATAAACACCCAGGGTTTGATTAGCCAATAAGAAAAGGGATTTATAGTCTTTTCTCCAATTTGAAAATGTATATTAAAGCCCACTGCGTGTTTATGGCAGACAGAACTGGTGATATAATTCATGGGGCTCAGGCCAAAATGAAAACGTGTGGTCCTTTGTTTAAGAATTATTAAGAATTTCAAGAGGGTGCAGAGCAGTCGAGCAAACGTGGGACTCTACTAAGTGTGGGACTCCGTGTGACCGCACAGGGCTCATGCCTGTGAAGCTGGCCCTGGCTGCAGAGCAGGGATGGAAAAGCAAACTTTTCTGGTATCTCCCATGCAGAATCTCTGCAGCACTCAGAAGACACCTGTGTTTTGAGTATCCACTTACTGAACTGTGGACGTGAATAGATCGCTGTGAGTGAGGGGGAGAACGGAAGGCAGGGACCACAGATTCGTACAAGAAAACAGAGTAGGCAAGAAGGAAGGCTGGATGAGAGTCAGACATCCTAGGTTTGCACTCAGATCTTATTCCGAGTCAGATTTATGAATCTGTCTGCAAGAGAGGAATAGGCAAGCATTCCTGTCCCAAGACTCTCCCAGGGTTGATGGGTGCTCCAAGGATGGCGATGTAACATCAAGTGCAGAATGCTGGCAAGTCAGTGCTCTTGGTCCAGGCAATGTGCACTACACGGGAGGTGAGCTGATTAACTAGTCAGCCAGTCAGGATTTATGAGGCCTCCTTTGTGCTCAACGCTGTGGTGAGTTCCATAGCTACGGCCATCAGAACTCGGGAGACACTGGTGCTTGGAAGCTGGCTGGGAATCCTCTCTCTGAGTGTTCCACGTTCCCCGGACCCCGGAATACCTTAAAGTGAAGGTTTGCAAATCCTTAGAAGCTACCTGGACCACTCATGAATGTTCACATGGGTAGGGAGACCAGTTCAGCAAGAGGCTATGTTAACCCAGGAGAAAGACAAGGAACAGTGAATTTGATGAGCAGAAATAATTTCTGTCTGTCTGCTTGTGAATCAGTGCTGTTCAGTTAGAGAGCCCCATTAAAGAGCAAGACATACAGCTCTGAATAGAGAGCTGAGGGCCTGACACTCAGGCTCTGTTCCCTCCATTTCTGGTCCTTTCTTGGACAGCTGTTTTTGATGAGGACTGATCATGTCTTCACTCTCCATTCCCGCAATCACCATCACTCCTACACTGAGGACCAGAATCTCCCAAGGAAGAATTCCCATCCCCTCAGCTAGGACTATTTCTGAGGAAAAGAAATGTAAATAGCTTCATATTCCCAGATGGGCCTGATTGTGGTGTCCTGCTTTGGGTAAATTGTCCTACTAAAGTGACAGCACCAAGGGAGCCCACGCCCAAACTCCTGCCCTTAGAAAGGATAAGGTAGTGAATATATATTGCTTTAAGCCACTAAACGTGTGGCAATTTGTTACACAGCCACAGCAAACGGATACATATTATGATCATTTATTATAATATCATGATAACTGCCACTCGTGGAGTGTCTAGTGTGCCCTTGGCTTTGTACGAGAGCACTGATACATATTCTCTTAATTCTTACAACTTGGTGATGGAGGTACCTTAAGGACTATTTTAGAGATGAAGAAACTGAGGTGCGAGTAACTTGTTCGAGAGCAAAGACTAAGAAATGGGAGGAACAATATGAACCCAGGTCCATCTTCTCTAGAGTTCATGCCCATGAAGTATGAGGGCAATGTTCTTTCATTGTGAATTCTTTCTTTCTTTCCCAGCCTCTAACCAATGCATTACGTTCTGGGTTTGGTAATATATCAAGATCCTGCTACATGCTTAGATTTCCTCACATCCCTCCACTCTCAGTCCCACAAAGTGCTCAGGAAACCTGGCCCATCTCCGGTGCAAGTGCCTGGACACCAAGCCCTCCTCACAGACACATAGTGTCTGTCCCCAGCGTGTCTCCGGCAGAGCTCCCCGAAGACTTACCCTTGCTGCCTCTGGGGTCAAGTTTCCAGGAGCTGTAGGCTCCAGGGTTCTTCACAAGGACAATTGTATCTAGTGCCCCCAACCCCCTACTGGATGCTGCCATTGACAATGTAGTATGTATGGCGCCGTGTGTGATAACAGGGCCTAGTGCAGGCAGCAGGAGGCCTTTTGAACCACCATATTTGGATTTAACTTTCAGATTCCTTGAGCCTCCTACTTACCAGCACTTAGACGAGAGCTAGCATGCAGAAGACACTTATTCAAGTTTGTTAAATCAATGAAGTTAAGCAATACTGATGCTGATGATGACGACGACAATGATGGCAGCAAGATGGCAGGAAGACTTCTGGAAACCAGGTAAGACGTCGGAGTACGCCAGGTGTACTAGTAGTAGTACACAGTACTACTACTACTAGTAGTAGAGTAGCCACAGTACTAGTAGGTGGCTTGAAACAGGTTCATCCACTTGATATGAAAAACCATTAAAGACCTGAAGACTGTAGCAGAGACAGCCAGCACAACGATCCTCCACACTGGTTCATGGTCTTGGGAAGGCACTCTGAAAATGTAACTGCTTGAACAAAACCATCAATACCTACTGCAGCAAAGAAAGAACAGGTCAGAGAAACAAACCTGTGGGAGCTTTTGGATGTTTATCGTTTGAGACTTCAACAGAGTCAGGTGTGTCTGGCAGCCTTAATGAAATGTATGTCTACTAATTTATATTTGTATGTTGTGGTTGGAATTATTTTATGATTTGGAATTTGATTTATTTATAATGCCTTATAAAGTTATAGATAATAAATCACATTTAGTTACCCATTGAATAAATCATTTTCGTTAAAAAAAATTAGCAGCACAAATTTATTATCTCAGGTTTCTGTGTGGCAAGAGTCTTGGTAGAGTTTAGTTGGGTCCTGTGCTCAGTATCTCACCAGACTGAAGTCAAGGTGAGGGCTTGTGATCATATGGAAGGCTTGAGGGGCTCGTCCAAGCTCTCCAGTTGGTGGCAGAATTCAGGTCTTGGGGGGTATAATTATAAAGGTCCTATTTTCTTGCTGGCTGGTGACAAGGGGCAATTTTCAATTCTCAGAGGCTGCCATCAGATCCTCGCCATGTGGCCCCCTCCATAGACAGTTCACAACACTGCATTTCAAGGCCAGCAGGAGAATCTTTAAGAACTCAATCAGTCTCGGAACACTTTGGATAATGTCACTTTTGATCACCTGCTTTAGGGACCTTAATTATGCCTGCAGAATACCTTCATTCTTGCCATATAATATCACCTAATTACGGGAGTCATAGCTGATCATATTCACTGGTTCTGCCCATGAGGGGATTGTGTAAGACATGTACACCAGGGATCCAGGAATGGGAATCTTAGGGGCTGCCCAAATATTGCCAATCACGCAGAAACTGAAGACAGTACGGCCATCCCTGAAGACTAAAGGACCCTGAGAGGTTAGAATAGTTGGTGCTATTCTTCATGGTCCTTGAGGGAACCCACAGGCAGATGATGGCAACTGCACATCATGGGCCTCCAAAGCATGATGTAATGCTGATGGCCGAAGTCCCCTAATCCAGGGAAATTTAGGACTTTCTTTCAGTTTGCATATTCCCACAGTTTCCAGAAACGCATTTCTTTCCATGCATTTTGTTCTTCTTGTTTATGGTGTGACAAAATTATTACCATTGTGTTGAGAAAAATATTTATTATGACTGCTTACAATTTTCCTCCTTAGTCTTGGTTTTTAACGGAATAATTAGTGTTTGTAGAGGCAGCTCTAAGACTTTCATTTGTCGTGGAAAATCTAGGTAATAGGCACATGTTAGAGAATATTCATTTTTTTGATTCTCCTTTTTTATTGTCGTGAGAAGAAACACATCATTTCTTTTTTTATTTTAAAGATTTTATTTATTTATTTGAGAGAGAGAGCATGAGCAGGGGGAGAGGCAGAGGGAGAAGCAGACTCCCTGCTGAGCAGGGAGCCCTACGCGGGGCTCGACCGACCCTAGAACGCCAGGATCATGACTTGAGCCACCTAGGTGTCCCGAATCACATCATTTCATCATACCTTCATGCGTATTTTCCAGTTTCTTATGTATTCTGCCCATTGTACAGAATCTTTTACATTTCTCTTAAAGACATCTTTCTTGGAACTATTGGGTTCCTGTCCCAATAAGAATGAACCATGGTCTAAAGCTTCTGCCCAGCTGTCAATCTACTTCTGTATAATTCCTGGTTTGTTTGACTTTTTCTTCACTTCCTGTCTTCCCTTTTTTTCCCCTTTGGGTTTTCACTTTCATTCTGTTGGAATACATTTCAGGTAAATTTTTCAGAAAGAGTACATGGAAAATAGGCTTTTGAATCAGTGCATATTGGAATATTTACTTACGATTGATAGTTTGGATTAATACTATATTTTAGGCTTTCACATTCAAGCTCTGAATAGTGTTTTAGGGAGTAACAAAGAGTTCAAGGAGCAAATAAGAAAAGCATTCAGGCAGAGGAAACATCTATGTAAATGCACCGAGATATGAAATAACAGGGTATGTTTTGGGAATGAGGAGCAATTCAATACTGTAGGGCTGTCAGGGGCAAGAATTAGAGGGAAGGGAGAAAGTATTGGGAAATATGATGGAAGGAACAGGTAGGGATCCTGTTGGCCAGGCTAAGGGGATTAGATACAATACTGAAGCTAAAGGAAACTGCAGATTAGTCTTAATCTGGGAAATACCAGAACTGTGATCCAGAAGGATTAATGACTTACTTAGAGCAGTTGTATGAAGAATGACCATGAGATTGGGAGAAGGAACCTGCACAAAAGAAGTAGCTCTTTATAGCTGAGTGGTGAATGGTAGAGTAGTCACCAGGGACAGGTCATAAGGGGGTTTACAAACCAAAGTTAAGGACTTTGGACTTTATTCAGGAGCAGTGGCAAAACTCTGGATTCAAACAGAGGGACAGATTAATGCTTTAGAAGAATTCCTCGATACCGTGCAGGAGAATGAGTTAATGTTGGGGTAGAAAGATGGAAGGTGGAGAGGCCAATCACAATACTGTTCACTTCTTGCCATTGTGGTACCTGGGAGAGAGTCAACGGGGCCTGAATTAGGGTCCTGTGGCTGGACAGGAGTGAATGGGTTTGAGCGATACAAGGAACATGACAGCGAAACGATATGTTGATCAGATGTGGGAACAGAGAAAAGAAAGACAGAATGACTCGTGGGTTCTCAGGTTGGTCCAGTGGATGGATGAGTGACTCCATTCACTTAGGAAAAGACATTTTGGGGGAAAGATGTCATAATTTGGGATAAAGCAGTTGAGTCACATGTGGATCTCTTTCCGTCTCTCCTTAAATATTAATCACTTTTATCTGGCTCGTGAAGCAATGAAAAGACCTTAGTGTGTTTCCTCCTCCAGCGGGAAAGAACATTCTCCTCATCACACCATCCTATCCTGGACACATTCCCCCCTTTGGCTTCCTGGCTCTAGAGGGACCATCTTCTTTCAAATGCTCTCCATTTCCCCCAAATGTAAGGATCCTTTAGAGTTGCCAAACTCTGGACCTAAAACTGTTTTTCCCTCCTCTTTGGTCTTTCCATGTTAGTGCCAAGTAACTGCCTCAGGGAAGGCCGTCTGCTCCCACCTGAGCCCTGGGGACACTTGTTTCCCTGTGACCCTTGCCTCTGCATTACTAAGCTTCTGCACCAATAAAGAACTTTGTAGTCTACGCAGTTCCTTTGTTTTTGTGAATAACTGTCTCCCCCACTAGGGTATAGCCTCCACCAGGGTAAAAACTATGTCTTACTCATCACTGTTTCCACGAAGCCTAGAACAAATGTTTGTTGAAGGAATGAAAGAGAAGAATGCCCTGAAGCTTAGTGTGGCTGTGACCACAGAGGCTTTCTACCCCCAGAGTGAAATGACTCTTCTCAGACGACTCTCAGCAGCTGTTTGAGAAGCTGCGTGGCTAATTTCCAGACAGCAGTTTATCACGGGCCCTACTGGGGCCACTGCACACAGTTCCGGCAAAACTATAGGTCTCTGGGATGCACCACTTCGAGTTCTCATCCGGGGAAGCCACAGTTGCTGGCAAGTCACTCTGGGTAACAACCAGCAGGAAGCTTGCAATCCTACCTCCAGACGGGGGGTCTTTTGGCACATTTGCTCTCTGGAGACCATGAGGTCCTCGAGCATGAGTGGTCGCGTCCATTTCGTCCTGGACACCGCTGACTGCTGGCCGCAGAAGATGAGCTCAATACCAACATGGTAAATTAGCAAATGCATCCATCAAGACGGAGCTGCTGATCTGCCATCATATGATTTTTTTAAAATTTCTTTTCAGTGTAACAGAATTCATTGTTTATGCACCACACCAAGTACTCCATGCAATCCGTGCCCTCCTTAATACCCACCACCAGTCTCCCCCACCCTCCCACCCCCTGCTCCTTCAAAACCCTCAGATTGTTCTTCAGAGTCCACAGTCTCTCATGGTTCATCTCCCTCTCCAATTTCCCTCAACTCCCATCTCCTCTCCATCTCCCCAAGTCCTCCGTGTTATTTCTTGTGCTCCACAAATAAGTGAAACCATATGATAATTGACTCTCTCTGCTTGACTTACTTCACTCCAGCATAATCTCCTCCAGTCCCGTCCATGTTGATGCAAAAGTTGGGTATTCATCCTTTCTGATGGAGGCATAATACTCCATAGTGTATATGGACCACATCTTCCTTACCCATTCGTCCATTGAGGGGCATCTTGGTTCTTTCCACAGTTTGGAGACTGTGGAACATTGGGGTGCAGATGGCTCTTCTTTTCACTACGTCTGTATCTTTGGGGTAAATGCCCAGTAGTGCAATTGCAGGGTCATAGGGAAGCTCTATTTTTAATTTCTTAAGGAATCTCCACACTGTTTTCCGAAGTGGCTGCACCAACTTGCATTCCCACCAATAGTGTAAGAGGCTTCCCCTTTCTCCACATCCTCTCCAACACACGTTGTTTCCTGTCTTGCTAATTTTGGCCATTCTAACTGGTGTAAGGTGGTATCTCAATGTGGTTTTGATTTGAATCTCCCTGATGGCCAGTGATGATGAACATTTTTTCATGTGTCTGTTAGCCATTTGTATGTCTTCATATGATTTTTTTACAGTAAAATTTCTTTTTTCTCTTTAAAGATTTTATTTATTTATTTGACAGAGACAGAGATCACAAGCAGGCAGAGAGGCAGGCAGAGAGAGAGCGGGAAGCAGACTCCCTGCTGAGCAGAGAGCCCGATGCGGGACTCGATCCCGGGACCCCAAGATCATGACCTGAGTCGAAGGCAGTGTCTTAACCCACTGAGCCACCCAGGCGCCCTACAGTAAAATTTCTTTTATAAAATTTATAAAAGCAATAAAGCTTATAAAAATTCAAATAATAAAAAGTTTACACAGTGAAAAAAGAAAAGATGCCCTTCGTGTCTCCTCTCTAATCCTGAGTATCTATTGTCTATCTGTCTACCCATCTATATCTATCTATCTATGTCAATCAATCTATCTATCTGTCTGTCTGTCTATCTATCTGATCTATCATCTGTTTGTCTGTCGCTGGTACAAATTGCTCCAGACTGTTTAGAATCAAGCAAGAAGCTGGGGACCCTGGGTGGCTCAGTCAGTTAGGCATCCAAACTCTTGATTCTGGCTCAGGTCATAATCTCAGGGTGGTGAGATCGAGCCCTGGGTCAGACCCCACTAGTGTGGAGTTCTGCCTAAGAAATTCTCTTCCTCGCTCCCTGCCCCTCCCCCACAACGTACACTCTTTCTCTAAAAAAAAAAAAGGCACCAATTAAGTTCTCAATTACTCATCTTGTTAGATGTATAAATAATATAATATAATTTTAAATATAAATATGATTATGTGATTTACTGTGTTTCATAAAATCTAAGAGGCATCAGTTGTAAGGCCTGTCATCATTTTATGTTTTACTGAAGAAAATAATGCTAGCTCTTATAATTAATAGGAGCTGTTGATTGTATGATGCACCACAATTTCAGAAGTGTTGATATGTAGGAAAAAATGATTTTTAGCATCAACAAAATATAGTACTATATTATTCTGCTCCTAGACTTTGCTAGTTAGTGATTTGCCCTGAAGATCTTTCTGTGTTGTTGCATAAAGATCTATCTCATTTTAAAAATTATCTATAGTGTTCCAGATAAGGATATTAAATAATTTATTTAATCATTAATCTGATAAATTATAATTTTTGCATTTGAGAACAGTGTTTTAAATGAAATTTCTTATGTATTTTTGTGTATCGTGTGAATATACCCATTTCCTAGAGGTAGAATTACTAGACCATATTAAATTTTGACAGTTACTGTCAATTTGTCCTTTAAAAAAGTCTATTTATTTGTTTATTTATTTAAAAGATTTATTTATTTATTTGAGAGTGAGAGCATGCATGAGCATGTGCGTACACACAAGAGGGGGAGGGGCAGAGGAGAGAGAGAATCCTCAAGCAGACTCCCTGATATGCGAGGAGCCTGACATGGGGCTCAATGCTGGAACCCCTAGATCATGATCTGAGCCAAAATCAAGAGAAGGACACGTCACCAACTAAGCCACCCAGGAGTCCCTAAAAAATATCTACTTACAATCTTGCAATAATGTCTCAGAATGCCTGTTTCTTCATACCCTTGTCAAAACTGAATAGCATCAATAATTCCATTTTTCTAATCTAATTGGCAAAAAAATGGCATTATGTTTTAATTTGTACTTCTCTTGACAGTCAAGCTAAGCACATTTTCACATATTCACTAGCCACATTTATTTCTTCTTTGGTATCTTGACTTTTTGTGTTCTTTGACCATTTTACTTGAATGGTAGTTTTTTTTAATTGACTTATTGGTGTGTTTTATACAATAAGGCTCATTAATCTAAATGTATCTAATATGTATTTTCTTTTTATTTTCTCTAAATTCTTTCCCTTTTCTGCTGAGGTGTAACTTTTTATACAGGCATACCTTTAATTTTATGTTTTTATGGCTTCAAACAGGTTCTGTGTTTAAAATATATTCTAAACTGCAAGATGACAGAATTAGTTTTTCCAGAATGTTCCTGTGTGTTGTGTATATGAATGTGTGTACATGTGTGTACACATGAAAAAATATATATTTTTCAACTGTTTGTCCATCAATAATTTATTTTTGCATATGTTGTTGGATGGGGATCTAATTTTCTTCCTTGTCATTAGCAAATCATTCCAATAATGCTCTTTGTTGAATAGTTCTGCATGTCTTTTGCTGTGGAATATATTTTTATCCTGATTTGAAAGTCATCCTTATTATAGACAAAATTCCTATGTTTCCTGTGTCTCTTTCTGGGTTTTCTTATCTTCTTTCTTGAACCATGTTTCTCAATCCTGATTATTGTTACTTCATATTTAGTTTTTTTATCCATTGGGGAAAATCATAGAAGAAATAGATGGTCTCCAGATATTGATTGGTTTTTCTCTGTGTGCTGAGCTTCACTGTAAGTACTTGAGTGTATTCAATAACCTTAATGAACTTCAACGCAATTGTTAATGGTTTTAAAAAAAATTCTCTATTTAGTCTTCAATCCTTGGCTTTCTTTGTAGCATTTTCTCTTCTAGGTGAACTTAAAAATTGTCTAAGTAAATAAGTAAGCAAAAATTGTCATGTTCCATAAACAGTCTCCTAAATTTGATTGGAATTGCATTAATTTATAAATTGATTGCATTAATTTATGGAATAAAGTTATTGAGCAAATTAGGCAAAATAACTGCTCATCATTTTGGGTCTTCCCTATGCAAAAACTTACACCTTCCCTTTATGTGCTCTACTTTCCTTTTTTTTTAAAAAAAAAAAAAAGAAGATAATCAATTGCATTAATATCTCGTAAGATTTCTGAAAGTAAAGAAATCTTCTAGATAATTCCTAGCACATTATAAGGACATAATAAATATTGGTTACTATTATTATCATTATTATTGTTATCATTATTGCCTGACTCAATTCTTTTAGGGCTTCTTTATGTCTTTAGAGTATAGTTTTATAGCTTTACTCCTGATATTTTATAGGTTTGGTTATTATTTTATTTCCATTGTATGCTCTCATTGTTTTTTGCTAATATGTAAAAAACATAAATTGAAATGTACATGAATTCTCCAAATATTTCCAGAGTGTCCTCTATGGGCTTTTCCCAGTTCTTCCTCCAGGCTAGCTCTGGTGCCCTTGGGAAGTACCAGGTATAGAGAAACAAAGGCCAATTTCAAGAGTCACCATGTGGGCTCGCAAAGTTGACATGTTATCACTCCAAAGTAAAACATAAATACTCTTTCAATGCTCGATCGTTCATATTAATCGTCCCTCTGACCACATTGGATACATTGGAGAACTGGCTATGTTGTACATGGAAGTAATAATTGCCATCAGAAACACTGAATACTGACTTATATAAAATACAGATTTGACCATCTACTTTGCAAATAGACACTTTTTATATAGGTTAGGAAGCAAGGAAGTTGGGAAGTTTGTTTTGCAACATCATGGATAACTCAGGATGCCCAACAAGAGGATATGGCTTGGCGGATTCCAGCCATTCCTACGATCCTAAGAGAAGAAGTGGCTAAGCATTACTCAATGTACCAGGATGTTTAGATGGGATATTTCGAAACAGGAGATCGTGTATAGCATCTCGCTGTGCTATGCTAGTTAGACTAGAGTGGCTGAAGCTGCCGTGAGTCTAAAAGAAGAGCGTCTCTCCCTTGAACCAACTACCCAGGAGATTCATCAGGGCCTTGGGCAAATGAGTCACATCATTACTATCAAAGGAAAACCACAGTGATCTCTCTGGCATTTAGATTTTTTTTCTTTAACTCCCCAAGATATTTTGTTGGCTGTGTCCAGGTCTAGGAAGCAGTCCCACAGCTCCAAGGTTATTTATGCATCTGCAGTGTTTCAAGTGTCAGTGGAGCCCACTGAGTTTAGACTCAGATCATTTAAAAGTGAATATTGCTGTTCCGAACACTGTCGAACTTTCTCTTTTCTCTCTTCATTCTTACCAACATGGTATCCCCCAAGTATCACGGGCCTGATTCCACTGTGTCAAAGTATGCAGCAGAGAAAGGGGATACACCAGCAGCTGGAGATGCTGAGCGGAAGGAAGGAGACTAAAACAGAGTAATCCCATTTTAAGTAACAGGCACCGTGTTAAATGCTTCCAGATACAATACCGCATTTAATCCTCACGGCACTCTCGCAAGGAGAGCATTGTTATGATTATTGTCACGCACGAAGAAACTGAGGCTTGGAGACATGAAGATCTGAACCAGAGTCTCTTGGACTCCAACACCCAAGTGTCGGTTCATTCTGAGCTCCAGCTAGAGCTCCCTGGGCTCTTCAGCCAGGCCTCCAGGAATCCCCGAGACAAGACTTGTGTGATACTGGAGCCAAAGAGGAGCCTAGATGAGTTGGACCCATCCACATAGCCCTGGGTTTCTTTATTGGGAGGGCAATCTACCAAGCTCTCCCCTGACGGGCAAGTCAAAATTCTTTCCAACAGAATGAAGACCTGTAGTCGTCATGGGAATGTGTCTCTGTTGTTCTTTCAGGTCCAAAATCGGCTTCTTGGAACCAGGTCACAGACTTGTAGGAGTTTCCATCCATAGTTTTGCTTAGTCAGTTAAGATCAGATGAGCAGGGCTGAGGAAGCTGTAGGCAGACAGAATTAGTGGTAATTCTTTCCCACAATACCGCACTCCATTCTTCTAACATACCTCAAGTGCATGCCCTCGGCCAAAACAGATCTGGCAAGAGGGAGATTAACAATGATGACAAAAATAGTCCCTGACTTGATAAAACAAATATCAACTGGGTCAGGGAACAAGAACTGCCCATAACCAACCTTGGGATCTAATACATTCTTCATGAGGGCAGGATTGCACCATCTTAAGTGTTTCACCTCATGCTAACTCTGAAGTTAGACCTTATACCACTGCCCTTGAACTCAGTCAATATTTGCAGACTGCAGGGGGAATAAAAAAGCATACAGAATCTGCAAGAGGGGTAAATGTAAGATATTCGGGAATAACTTATTTGGTTTCCTGTCAGCTCATAATTCCCTATTTGGTGATCTTTCAGAACTGACCTTCTGAGACTAGGTCACTCAGGCGATGTTTTACTATCATGGTGTATACGTTGTTGGGGGACGGGGGGCAGGAGGAGGTGGCGCTAAGTTTTCATTGAATAAAATGTGGCTTTGTCTGGGTCCGGTCTCCCTAATTTCCTCTCAAGATAAAGATGAGCTCATTGGCACCTATCCGCCTCTAGATCAGTAAACACTCTGCATGGGTCAAATTCCAGCCCCAGACCTGAGGCTCCAGCACTTCGGGAGCCCATTGATTTTCCCCTTCCTGAGGCTTCAGGGTGAGAGGTCAGGGCAGGTGGGGGTGCCGGCGGTGGCCTGGATTTCCTCTGCCTCCCACCTTTGCCACCGAGCATGCACCACGCAAGACTCCAGTTCCCAGAAGTATGAGCCGTGAATCCCAATACACCCAGCGCTGTTTTCCGCACCTGGGGGCACCTTCTTCCCTATGGCCCTCTGCACCCCCATTCTGTGCTCCACCCAGACTTCCAGCATGGGTTTTGTGTCATCTGTTTCACAAGTTCATTTTCTTTCCTGCTCACTCGCCCTGAACTCTGTTCTTCCTAAATAAAGTTCCCCTGTCTCTTTCCCCACTTCTTCCTTACCTGTGTTAGGGAACTACGAACCCATTGTCACACTGACCCAAGTGGAACACAGCATATCCCTTCTGCACCTTGGATGCCCCCTGCCCCACTATCCCACGCACCCCGACATCCTGCTCGGACACACTCACTGTGGGGAAAGGCACCTAGCTCCACTCTTGTCTGTGTACCCTGCTTGCTTCCCTTGCCGGATGCCCCGTGAGAGTTGATTTGGGCCATCAGACTGGCAAGAGAAAAGAAAAAAGAACCAAGCACCAGGGGTGGCATTTAAGACATCAGTGACCACCCTGTGGGGACAGCCATGTCTTCCACACCTCATGGTCAACGGTAACCCTTCCCACCTGGCCGCCTCTCCCTCCACCATTTCTTGAGCACACTGCACACTAAGCATTTTGCATAGCACGGCTCATGGACTCCTTAGTTTGAAAGGTAGGAGTTATTTTTATGAAAAGATCATTATAAATATATATATATATATATATAAATAAAGACCTTTATTCTATAAAGTGAAGATTCAAAAAAACTAAAAACCAAAGTCAAGGCCTCGGCCTCAGGTGTAGCTGTGTCTGGCTCGGTGCGTCACCTACTTCAGGAGTCGCCCACAGCTGAGGTGAGCTGGGCGGTGCAGGCTGCCTACCAGGGACCACCAACCAGTCCAGAGGAGCCACTGATCCGGGGCAGGCCTGCGTTTCCTCTGCTGTGCGGGGAGTGGGGCGCTTTACCTCTGTGCTTTCGTATCTTAATACACATGCTTCCTACAAACCATAGTTGTGCTTGCTTGCTGAAAAAAAAAAAAAAAAGAAATGTATACATTTATTCAGAAGTGTAAAAAGTAAATGTGAAAACTCCCCTCTCACCTAAATGCCTTCCGCCCACTTCCACTCTCCAGTGGGAGCATTTACTATGAAGCTGTGTGTTCTCACGGATAGTGCATGTGCACACAGTCATAGAGCTCTAGATAAAGGTGTAGCTGCTTTAAAAAAAGAAAAAAACAGGAAAGTGGAGTCATGTTACATATATATATATTGTTAGATCTACTTAAAAAATCAACAACATACTATAGATAACTTCCCATTTCACTACATAGCTGTAGCTCAATCTCAAACTTTTATGAGTACATAATATTGCATAGACCAATGAATTAAAATACAAATCTTACTACTAAAAAGTGCAAATAAAACTAAAAAAAGCACAGATAAAATTTTCTTTGCATGACTTTTTTTTTGCATGACTTTAATTTGTACTCAAGTCAAATATACCTTAAAGAGGTATTTTATCTTAACATATTTTAACAATTCACCCAGTGATGGAGGTTTAGTCTGTCTACAATTTTCCCTTGTTACTTATAATCCTGCAAAGAATATCCCTGAACAGTCCCCATAAAACTGAGATACAGTAACTGAAGTCTTTGCATCTATGACTCTTTCTTGTTCAGTCCGGGTCAAGCACAGTTTCTAGAAGGGATTCATGGAGCAAATGCAGAGAATTAAGAACCAAGGTTTTCACTTTAAAATTTCTAAATAGGGTCTTAACATTTAGTATTGAGATAAAAGTCAAGGTTTTTAATTTGCCAGAGCCAGGCTTTTTTTTTTGGTGATAAGAAAGACTCTTTTATGTCCTTTGCAGCATTATTTACGGTAGCCAAGATAGGGAAGTAACCTAAGTGTCCATCTATGGATGAATGGATAAAGAAAATGTGGCGTATTATATATAATATAGAATATTATTCAGCCATTAAAAAGAAGGAAATCTTGCCATTTGTGAAGACATGGATGGACCTTGAAGGTATTATGCTAAATGAATGAAATAAGTCAGATAGAGAAAGACAAGTGTTGTATGACCTCATTTATGCATGGAATCTATGAAACAAACCAACCAAGCTTATAGATGCAGAGGAGAGATGGGTGGTCATCAGAGGTGGGGGGTGGAGGATGGGAGCAATGGGTGGAAGAGGTCAAGGGGATCAAAGAGGATAAGCTTCCAGTTATAAAATAAACCTGTCATGGGGATATGAGCACACTCATGGAGTTATTGCTATTTCGTTACATATTGGATGTAGGGAGGGGACGAGTGGAATAAATCCTGAAATTTTCCTGAAAACTAATTTTGACAGGTAAGGGGAAATAACATGTGTTTAAATGCTAAAAGAAAAGACTCTTTAGTTTCAAGAGTAAAGCACCAAAAGAACCAAGGCAAAAAGCTTAATCCGCAAAGAAAAACAGAGTAATAACAAATGAGGAGCCAACTTAAACTTTCTCTCAGGGGCTGGAAGTTTTCCTGGACTGAGGGACAAAATGGCCAGGAGACTTAGGCAGACCCTGTCCTTGTAAAGACACCCTGCCCCTTGTGTCCTGGGCTGAGCTTGAGGCTTGGGTAGAGGTGATAGATCAGCCCAGTGTATCTGGGGTTTAGAAGAAGGGATTTGTGTCTATGTTCTCCCTGGCACCTCAACCCTAGAAGGCATGTAGAAATGTCCTGGGCCAATACGGTGTGGCTATGGTATGGTACAGACATCATGAATACCAGCCAAGTCAGAGTGGCTTGAGAAAAGAATCAAATATTCCTGCGTTCAGATCACTGGACATACAATAGCCAAGAATGAGCCAGCAAGGGTTTGAGAATGCCTCTGAGGAAAGTGGGGTGAATTCAGCATGGCAGAAGCCCGATGCAGTGATGACCAATTTAGCAGAGCATGGCACCTTGATAATAACTTGGAATCAAATGCTCCATGCCTCCCTGCCCAAAGACTAGAGAGGACATCCGCCGAGAGCCAGAAGCCTCCTTGCTAGCCCAGGAACTTAGATGCCCATCCTAAGGGAAGGGTGCAGAAAGGAGTAAAACCTAGTCTGAGATGGTTGAGCATGCCTGAAGTCTGATATGCTTTCCCTCATCAGACATAAAAGGAGCTTGATATTAGAGTTTAACCTGAGTTGTAAAAAAAAAAAGAAAAAGAAAAAAAATCACACATTTTAAGGTAACCAAATATATGCTTTCGTAATTCCTGTTTGCTCATACATGCAAATATTCTAAAAAGTTGATTGCTAGATGTGGGGTTGGTGAGGCAAAGTCATGCACAATTTTTTAAAAATTATGGATAATGCCAAATTCCTCTCGCTTACAATGGCAGCTCTCCTAAGCTTCACCAAACTGCGTGGGGTTCACGCTGCGCAACTCACTTCTTTAGAGCTGGATAGCTTACGTTTTCGTCTTAGAATATAAACACATAGGTTTTTATTTGAAACTGTTATTCTGGAAAAGGAAAATTTCTGGATTCCTTTTATGTACCTTGAATAGTCTATTTTAAATTAGCATTATTTTGCTGGATTCCTTTACTCCTTTTTCTCCTTCTTTTTGGAATTGTTGAGAGAAATCCTAGGGCTCCTCAGTGTGTATCTGTTTTTTTCCAAAGACTTGGAACTTCAAAAATCCATGTTAAAATGAGATATGACCTCTGAGTTAGGCAGCCTGGCAAACTAAAATGGCCAACAGAGCAAAGGCTCCTTGGCCCTTGTTAGAGAAAAAATTAGGAGACACTAGCACATGGCGGTTGGGTTAGCTGACAGTGCCAATAAGAAACATTTGTTTCCATTGTCATTAGGAGGTAGGAAAGATAAAACATCAAGAAACTTGTTCCTGCTTTTCACCAGGAAGTAAATCCAGATCTTCCTCTGTTCCAGTTTATTACAAATAATGAACCCTGCTTGATTGCAGTACCATGTTTTTCTTTTTTACTACACTGCTCAACTAAATATACTTACATTTTTATTTGGGATTTTTGCATTTGTGGTATTAGATGTGGGCTTCATAAAACAAATTGGGATGAACTTTTTAGCCAATATGATCTCTTTTTGAATATTTTATATGTTTCACCCATAAAACTATCAAGGCCAGGTGCCTTTGGAGAAGGAGAGACTTTGGACAACTTTTTCTGGACAACTTTTACAATTTCTTCCATGGCCTTGGATCTTTTATTTATTTATTTATTTTTTACTTACAGACTAAAATTTGATACCTTCTTTTTACTTAGAAATGCACCCACTACACTGAGATTTCTCACATATCCAACCATAGTGTTGATTCTATAAATTTTTGAATATCAAATGGAGAAGGGACATATATAGTACTCAATTGGTAATGTATAATTCCTCATGAGTTTTCCAGTTGCACACACCCACATCAGGCTTGGGTGCTTAATCATTTATGCTCCTCTGTGCCAGATTTCAAGACTCTTTTGCCCCATCTCACTATCAGCTGCTGAGCTGGGATTTAGGGAGAACATTTCCTCTGGTTACCGAAGATTTTCCACTTCTGAATAATTGGAAACAGTACTACTGATTTTTGGAATCATTTCCCAACAGGTCAAGGGTAACAACAATGACAAGAAATCCATAGCCCCAATTTTGATGGTCTAGAGCTACTCACACCAAGGAATTTCCAATACCAGCAAAGCACAGAGTACTATTTGCACAAGCAATGGGGAAAACCCAGTGCTTTCTCCACTGGCAGATTTATTTGCAGAGACACAGGCATTTTTTCCAGGGCGGCTGCCAAATTATCTCCTGAGCCTGTCTAGCTAGCACCTGGGCTACTCAGCAGGGGGCTTTGCAAATAATACCCTCCCCTTTGCCAGGGTGGAGGCAGCCTGAGTGATTCTGTTTCAGGCTGTTGTGGCACCTTAATCTTTCTAAGCTGCTTCACTCCTATTCTGGGGCCTACTCAAGCATGGCTGGCTGGAGGTGGGGCCACGGCAGCTCTAGGCCCAAGGCTGAGGGCAAGGGGCTGGGGAAATGGTAAGTGTGGGAGAGAAGCTTTCAGTTCCTGAAGAACTTCTGTGTTCTTCAACTTTCGAATGTCCTGGGAAGTTGCAATGGGTCTGGACATAATTCTTCCATCACGACTGAAAACAACATGGCGAGCTGACAAAAGCCATCAACCGTGGGAAAAGAAAGGAAACAAATAGTGATTCAGCACAAACCCACGTCCCAAGTTCTGTGCTTTCTTGTTGTAGGAATGATCTCTCTCTCTTTTTCCAAGGTTCGACAGAACTCACAGAACAGTTATTTAATTTTTACATTCATTCTTAAAGATCCCTTACTCCACCCAATGAGTGTTGTGTTGTTGCTTTAGCAGAAAACTGCTTTCTTTAAATGGAAGTTCGGCTGAACTTACTTGCTATTTACTACTCATATTCAGACTTAGAGATCTGCCCCCTTGCACCTGATGAGATCATTGTTATTTCAAGCAGAGAACTTTTTTCTCCCCCAATGAACATTTTATTGTATCTTACTATAAAGATGAAGCTCTTTTGGTTAAAAGGGGTCTCAATCTGGTGGTCCCTGAGATAATGTCCTATTACCTTAGAGATATGGAACATAGAAGCCACTGAATTTGATTCTCTTAAGATTTCTTGAGTGCTAATCATTTTCCTCTACCAAAAAATCTCCAAGATCCAAGGGAGAAGGGTCCCTCCTTCTGTGAGTCCTTATGAATGCTTTCTGGGGACATTTGGAAGGACTCTATGACCGTGGGAAGGAGACAAGTCCTGGGGAGGGAGGGAAAGAAGCCCGAGAGGCAGAATTGCTCATCAGGCCACGTGTAGCCATGAGTGATACCACCCCAAAGACCTGGCTTTCTGTTTTGTGGGGGAGGCCCAACGCCTTGAATTCAGGTGACCTTGGACCTCATATGAAAATGTAAAATGCATTCCCGTGCTCTAGTAACTTTTTATGCACAAGAGAAACACGCTAACACCATGGTAGTTAACCAACTTTACTGGATAGCTCACCCCTATGGACAGAGGAAGGCTGGGGCAGCACAGGAGCGCCAAGGGCTTGGCGAAAGGCAGAGACACTGAAGGGAGAATGGATAGTGAACAGAGAGGAAAGGATCCAAAGTCATACTTGGCCAACTTCAGAATTTTGTTCTTGCCTTGTCCTGCATCTTAAATTGCCTTTCTTATGAGAAGCAAAAATATTTTAATAATCCTTTTTTCCCCCACGTAGTCATCTGTTGGAGAAAGTCAACAGGGTGGTGACCTGATCCCAAAGATTCATTTGCCTTCTTTGGATTCTTCTGGGCACTCAGGGGCTATGTGTCTTGTCTAGGTTTCCCTGGGTAGTGAAGATTTTTAGAAATGAACTGCTTAAAGGAAAGTCTTCTGGCACTCAAAGCGGTGCTCTCTTGACTATCTTCCCTTTAATGAAAGAAGTTACCCTTCCAGTTTGACGCCAGTGCCTTGACCCTCCCTCCAAAGGGTTATAATATTGACCAGGGGCATGTAGCACACTTATTTCTTCAGCGATCTTTCATAATTTTGTTTAGACATCTTACCAGTTGGTTTTTAATGACTGTAGCAGCTCTTTTCCTTTATATAGACTTCCCTTTTATTTTATGCCTTTTAAAATACAGGAGTATTCATAGATTCCAGGACTTGGCAATACACGGCACATGTCTGATGTTTTCCCGTGACTTTTACTCTGGGGTATCTATTCCTTACCTCAGCACGTGGTAGTAAATTAATTGTGGGAGGGGGGTCCTTCTTAGCTGTAAGTCTTTAAGAAAAACTTGTAAGTTGCCTATGATGACAGATGGAGATAACAATGAATAAAGCCAGCATTGTCTTTTTTTTGTATCACTTTGTTGGAGCTTATACTTTCCGGTAGAACATGACTACTGGCTGACATGGAGACATCTGTGGAATATGGTCTGTCACCAGGGGTCAGTACATATTGTTCTAGACCAATGCCACTGGATAATTTAGAGACACAAAAGGAATGATTTGCTGCTATATTCTTAATAAGCCTATCAAGAACCGTTACCACCTGCTGTAACGTCTTAGTGATTTAGTCGCTACCTGGATTATCCAATTTAGTTCAAAGCACATCAGTTTTAAATAAATACAAGAAGATAGAAGAGTCATTATATTATTCAAATGTCTCCTGTCTTCCAAGAGCAGGTGGAAGAGGGAGAGCTTTTATTTTTTTCTCCAGTCATGGAATAAAGACTTGGCGCAGAGAGACCTAGTATGCTCTTTTGCCCAATTAAGGTAGGATGACTGGAATTTAAGTCTGTGCCATTGACAGAGAAATAACATTAAGTGGGAAGATACTGTTATTATTTAATTGTTTTGGTAGTGTTAAGCATCTTTGTATGAACAGGGGTAAATACAATTTCATCATTTAGGTGAAAGCAAAAGAATTCTGAGATTAAGAAGACTCAGTCTACAGGAATATGGAAGCCAGAAACAGAGGTGCAGCTGTGAATGATGGGTAATAGAGTCAGTTTCAAGTAGGTAAAGGATTTTTGCTAATTCTTCCTGCTCCCGATTCAAGGATAAAGGAGACAGGATTTTAAACCAAAGCGAAAGAGATAAAGGAAATTTTCAAAAGCCATAGGACCAGCGGTCTTATTATGAACCATGCTGCCAGTCATGTTTGAAGGAACATTCTAGAAAGCTTTCGGAAAGTTTATATTAGTACTCAGTTCTGACTCCAACCAGAGTAGAAACAATATGAGCTCTCCCTCCCCATATTTCAAGTGATATATTTGCCATTCTTTGACTTTTGGGAACATCTCTCCTTGTTCTTAGAACTGTTAGACGTTTGCAATTTTGAATTAAATTTAGATCACTGACATTGTTTTAAGCCAAGGCTTTTGTCATTTTAAAAGTTAAATCTGTGAGAAGAGGTCTCAAAGAGATACGTAGCCCATTGCTACAATAATCTGAAGTAAGAAAGATCATTTCTAGGAATTGCAAGCACTCATGTTAGACTTGTGTAATTAAGCATTTTAGTGAAAGCAAACTCCGGAATGGATATTAGTCACAACAGCCCGTTGTCCTAAAATGGGACCCGGGTCCAAAAGCTAAATGTCACGTGATTTAAAAAAATCAAACGGCACTGAGCTTGTAATGTATATTTTATTTTGCACAAGCTTGCATATATACTGCACATACATTCAGTTTAAGAGAAGATGGAAGGCACACAAGGCAATTGGACTACTGTATCCTTTAAGTGGTACAAAGCAAAAGGTAAAAGTTTGGAGAGTATACAAAAGCTTAAAACACACAAAGTAAAACCCCCTACCCACCCCACCCCCACAACTTTTTTCTGTTTTAAAATTTAGTAGCTGCCAAACTAAATTTTTGTACTTTTACTTTAAAATCAATTGTCTACTGCACCTTTTTATTTTCTTTTTAATATGGACAGGGAGTCTCATTTTTTTTATCATATCAATTAATATTACAGTACATCCTTGGTAATACAAAATTGTACACCTTCATCAAATAAATTAGGATAAATTAAACCAATAAATTATGCAAAGTCTTCAGAACAATAGACAACAACAAAAATCCACAATTGAAATTGCCTCTAGCTAAAAAAAAAATCAAAAATTGACTTTATCAGTTCAGTTATTGTACTATATTCAAATCAAAGGGTCTTTATTACAAAAAAAGAGCTTAATAATGCTATTTACAACATATTGCTAAATAATATAAAGGCAGTGTTTTGTCACGGTTTATACTATATACATATGAGAAGTGGCTGGGACAACATCGGGAGAAGCCATGACCTTTGATTCTTGTAGGTAGCGCTGAGACCAACCCCAAATGCATGTTTCTCTAATTCTAACCTTGAAGTGGTAATATACAATTTGAAAATGCTTTCCCCCCCATGTGGGGGCTTAGAATATTTTTAAAACACAGAATGAATACATTTTCACAAAAGCGGGCCAGTCTGTTTGCCTTTTCTGCTCGTTTGTGCATTTTAGAGGGTGTCAGATTTGAGAGAGGGCTCAGTTAAAAGACTCAAAAGTCCAGACGCTTCCAGATCCCATTATATTCTTAGAAGGATAATTATGAGAAGATGCAAAGGTTGGATACCAGTTTTGATCCCAGCTCTGAATATGAACGTTTTAGCTTTAGTTTTATAGATGGTTTACAACCAACAGATCTACAGAAAACAAAACTGCATTTCCTTCAACAGAACATTTAAGTGCAATACAGTAACCGCTTACTCATATAAACCAGTTACATTCTTTTAAGGGGAGCTTTTTGAAAACAATGCTTCTTGTAATTTGCAAACACAGAGTTTGTACCAGAAGGAAACATTTGTACGATTCACACCAATGAATATTCTATAATAGACAGGGCAAAGAGATATTGCTCTGTCCTCACATGTACACGGCTTTCAGGGAGTCAGTAAACCACGTTTTCTTTGATGAATGTATGATTGCTTCTGAGGGACATCCTATTTTTAAAGCCCCCAAATCTTCAGCTTTATGACTTAGTATTAACCTGTTTGTGTGTGTGCACGTGTGTGTGTGTGTGTGTGTGGTGGTGGTTACTTACTAAGTGTTTTCATGTACATAGAAAAGAAATTTCATAAATTTACAGAAACTGCATTACCCTTGCCCTTGACATCTGATGAAAGAGACTGTTATCTTTTAAAAGTAGAGAGCAGGATTTTCAAGAATGCTTTTAACTGTCTATACAGTCACTGTAGTGTTCCTAATAAATTCAACAGATGTTGTGAGAATGTAGTTATTTATTAAAATCTCATGTCTTACGTAACAACAGCCATGAGGTTAAATATTTACATTGCTTTATAAAAGTTCCCCTCTTGCTTTAGTGTTTTTATTTTGCTTTTTTTTGTTGTTTTTAACATTTTAAAAAAATGATATTCACCCACATCCCTAGCACAGCAACAAAGATTCTGCAAACATAAAACACTTGAATTAAATAATACTCGGAGGCACAAAGCAAACTTCAGGAATATGTGGGTGAACATTTCCTTAAATAATTACTACATTCTACCATCTTCCACGTTGTTTTACCATTTAATGTGAAACGTCCTCATTAAACAGCCAGAGATACAGTAAGAATTAAATGTTTTGTTGTTGCAAATAGAACATTCTTTTCACAAAACATAACAAATGTCTAAAATAGGTCCTTAAATCTAGATAGGAAAAGGTAAGCTTTCCACTTCACACGCATATATATATGTATATTTTTACATGTGTGTATATGTGTGTATGTGTTCTCGTGTTCACACACCCGTACACACATATGCAGCACATGGTATGAAATATTGCTTCTATACTACTTTTCATTAGGCTAAGAAAACACAAGATTTGCACCACAGTTACAAAAAATTGGCTTCTACAAGAATTTTCAAAACTCGAATGCTGCTCAAACAATTGAAGAAAAAATAATTTGCGGTATCAAACTGTTCTAAAAATTCTCTTCTTCAAAAACGTATTCTCCCGCTTTGTTTTAAAAAGACACAAAATATGCATAGCTATCAACGTTATGTCAAACAGCCAGAAAAAAAAAAAATCTAGTGTTTATTGCAGCTGTAGTAATTGGAAATAAAGTCAAAAAGATGAAATCGAAAGCCACAGAAGGCACAAGAACAATTGTACTTGTGGGAAAAAACTGGTATTTTGAAGGATTTTTAAAAATCCCCCCGCTGGTGCATTTTAGGTCTAGGCACAGACTATCACCTCAAGTGTATATGCAAAAATAATTTAGGGTTAGAAGAAAATAAGTGGTAATGTGGTATTTCAACATGCACTTTAGACTTCTTTTTTCCTATGTAAACTGTCCCTCCCACCTTCATAGAAAGTTAACTTCCTCCCAAGTAGCCAATTTTCACTTGGTGAGAGTTGAGCTGAGATTTGAAAGATGGTGATTAAAAAAAAAAGATGGTGATTAACCAAACCAAACCCAGAATGGTTAAGTAGGAGTTTTGAGAGACAGGCTTTTGTCACTTTCCAATGCACTGGGAGGCACAAGATTTGTGATCGTAAAAAGGGGAAAAACCACCCAAAAGCAAAAGTGATCGAACAAAGAGGTGAGTTTAACCTCATGCAATTTCTACTCTGAAACCATTTCTATGCCTCAGTGAACCTTGAGCGGCTATTATCATAGATAAGCACGTCACCGTTGTTTGTGAACACACACTTTTGCTGAATCCGTCTACTTAAATTAGAAAGGCAGGGGAAAATAATGCTAAAGATCCAAATGAGCCTGGGATCATTACTGAATTTGCCCCAGATCTGAAGATACTAGCAGTCTGTCTACATAGGTGAATACACTACGGTTTTGCCTTCTACCTTGCAAATGGCGACACAATGTTGATGTGAATTACATGGAACAGCGAAGACCCAGTGGTCTCATGACGTGAACAATGGATTCCTACTCTTTCACATGAAGCAAGACAAAAGAGTGTGACCACAAGTTGAGATTGCTTCCCTATTTTGTGCTGATTGGATTTTTTTTTTTTTTTGGTTTGCTTTTTATTCCAATGCAATGATTATCCAAACATTTTTTTTTTCCCCCCAAGCAAGCCGGAACAAGAGCAAATTGGATCTGCTGTCTCTGTGTGTGCTACGTAGGGGAGCATGAGCTGGATGATGCGTTTGGTTGGGGGTGCAGAGAGAAGCCGGTGGTGTTCCAGCCTGTGTCACTGCACACTGCGAGGGCCCGTTAGCCTCCTGAATGATGCCGGGCATCATAGGACTGTGCCGTTTCATTTAAAGTCAGCAGGTTTTAAGGCTTTGTGCTGACAGTAATTGCCTCCATACATTCCTGTCCATCAGCAGAATTTATAAATGATGGTAAATTACAGCGATTGGGT
>RCUC01113167.1:0-15010 GCA_003697995.1 Taxidea taxus jeffersonii | reverse complement strand
TCATAATATGTTCTTATGATTGTTTGTATTTCTTTGGTGTTGGTTGTGATCTCTCCTCTTTCATTCATGATTTTATTTATTTGGGTCCTTTCTCTTTTCTTTTGGATAAGTCTGGCCAGGGGTTTATCAATCTTATTAATTCTTTCAAAGAACCAGCTCCTAGTTTCATTGATTTGTTCTATTGTTTTTTTGGTTTCTATTTCATTGATTTCTGCTTTGATCTTTATTATTTCTCTTCTCCTGCTGGGTTTAGGCTTTCTTTGTTGTTCTTTCTCGAGCTCCTTTAGGTGTAGGGTTAGGTTGTGTATTTGAGACCTTTCCTGTTTCTTGAGATAGGCTTGTATCGCTATATATTTTCCTCTCAGGACTGCCTTTGCTGTGTCCCACAGATTTTGGACCGTTGTGTTTTCATTATCATTTGTTTCCATGTTTTTTTTCAATTCTTCTTTAATTTCCTGGTTGGCCCATTCATTTTTTAGAAGGATGCTGTTGGGTCTCCATGTATTTGTGCTCTTTCCACATTTCCTCTTGTGATTGAGTTCTAGCTTCAGAGCATTGTGGTCTGAAAATATGCAGGGAATGATCCCAATCTTTTGATACCTGTTGAGACCTGATTTATGACCCAGGATGTGATCTATTCTGGAGAATGTTCCATGGGCACTAGAGAAGAATGTGTATTTTGTTGCTTTGGGGTAGAATGTTCTGAATATAACTGTGATGTCCATCTCGTCCAGTGTGTCATTTAAGACCTTTATTTCCTTGTTGATCTTTTGCTTGGATGATCTGTCCATTTCAGTGAGGGGTGTATTTAAGTCTCCAACTATTATTGTATTCTTGTCAATGTGTTTCTTTGATTTTGTTATTAATTGGTTTATATAGTTGGCTGCTCCCATGTTAGGGGCATAGATATTTAAAATTGTTAGATCTTCTTGTTGGACAGACCCTTTGAGTATGATGAAGTGTCCTTCCTCATCTCTTATTATAGTCTTTGGCTTAAAATCTAATTGATCTGATATAAGGATTGCCACCCCAGCTTTCTTCTGATGTCCATTAGCATGGTAAATTGTTTTCCACCCCCTCACTTTCAATCTGGAGGTGTCTTCAGGTCTAAGATGAGTTTCTTGTAGGCAGCATATGGATGGGTTTTTTTTTTTTATCCATTCTGAAACCCTGTGTCTTTTGATTGGGGCATTTAGCCCATTTACATTCAGGGTAACTATTGAGAGATATGAATTTAGTGCCATTGTATTGCCTGTATGGTGATTGTTACTGTATAATGTCTCTGTTCCTTTCTGGTAATACTTTTAGGGTCTCTCTTTGCTTAGAGGACCCCTTTCAATATTTCCTGTAGAGCTGGTTTGGTGTTTACAAACTCTTTCAGTTTTTGTTTGTCCTGGAAGCTTTTAATCTCTCCTTCATTTTCAATGATAACCTAGCTGGATAAAGTATTCTTGGCTGCATGTTTTTCTCGTTTAGTGCTCTGAATATATCATGCCAGTTCTTTCTGGCCTGCCAGGTCTCTGTGGATAAGTCTCCTGCCAATCTAATATTTTTACCATTGTATGTTACAGACTTCTTGTCCCGTGCTGCTTTCAGGATTTTCTCTTTGTCGCTAAGACTTGTAAATTTTACTCTTAGATGGCGGGGTGTGGGTCGGTTCCTACTGATTTTGAGAGGTGTTCTCTGCGCCTCCTGGATTTTGATGCTTGTTCCCCTTGCTATATTAGGGAAATTCTCTACAATAATCCTCTCCAGTATACCTTCTGCTCCTATTTCTCTTTCTTCTTCTTCTGGAATCCCAATTATTCTAATGTTGTTTCGTCTTATGGCATCACTTATCTCTCGAATTCTCCCCTTGTGGTCCAGTAGTTGTTTGTCTCTCTTTTGGTCAGCTTCTTTATTCTCTGCCATTTGTCTTCTATATCACTAATTCTGTCTTCTGCCTCATTTATCCTAGCAGTAAGAGCCTCCATTTTTGATTGCACCTCATTAATAGCTTTTTTTATTTCATCTTGATTAGACTTTAGTTCTTTTATTTCTCCAGAAAGGGTTTTTATTTCTCCTGACAGGGTTTCTCTAATATCTTCCATGCCTTTTTCCAGCCCGGCTAGAACCTTGAGAATCATCATCCTGAATTCCAGATCTGACATATTACCAATGTCTGTATTGATTAGGTCCCTAGCCTTCGGTCCTGCCTCCTGTTCTTTTTTTTGTGGTGAGTTTTTCTTCCTTGTCATTTTGTCCAGATAAGAATCCGCTGTTCTCCTTGTTAAGTGAACTTGGTCTTGGCTGGATTTCTTTGATCTGGGGGAGGGGCCTGTTGTAGTGATTCTCAGGTGTCTTGGCCCCAGGCGGAGTTGCACTGCCCTTACCAGGGGCCGGGCTAAGTAATCCTCTCAGGTTTGCTTTCAGGAGCTTTTTTTTTTTTTTCCCCTGAATGCTTTCTGTAGAGTTCCGGAGGACGGGAATGACAATGGCGGCCTCCCAATCTCCGGTTCAGAGGAGCCGAGAGCTAGGGGCCCCAGTCTTCAGTGCGCCTTCAGAGAAAAGCGATTAATCCCTCCAGTCTCCCTAGCCCACGTTTGCGCCGGAGAGTGTGCGCGCGCGCGCCCGCCAGCAGATACCGCGCACCCGCAGACCGCGCTCAGAGAAAATCCTGTGTAATCAGTCCCGTCTCACTGGCTTCTGGGAGTGCTCCGAGCTCACCCAGCCTGTGACCAAGCGTCTCTGTCTCTGGCAGAGTCCCACCTGGAGTCTCCGAACCCCGTAGTTCCCTGAGCTCTCCCGGGTCGGAGTCTCCCCGGATCCTGTGGGGACCCCTCGCACAGAGCACTGGCCAGTGCCACAGAGCACCGGCCCGTGTCACAGACCACTAGGAATCCTCGGCTCTGTCTCCGCAGCCGGCTTCCCCGCTCTAATACCTGTGAGCTCTGCGACACTCAGACACCCCCGATCCTTCTGTGACCCCGTGGGACCTGAGTCCACGTTGTCCCCGTGAGGTCTTCACCCCAGTTTAGCCTCTGGAGTGATGTCCCTCCGTGGAGCCGACTTTTAAAAGTTCTGATTTTGTGCTCCGCTGTTTGCAGGGAGCCTGCCCCTCCCCCTGGGGTCTATCTTCCCATAGCGTTGGATTCACTTCTCCGCTGGTCCTACCTTTCAGAAAGTGGTCGATTTTCTGTTCCTAGAATTGTTGTTTTTCTTCTCTTCGATCTCCTGTTGGATTTGTAGGTGTTCGGAATGGTTTGATAGGCTATCTAGCTGATCTCCTGCTGCCTGATGTCGTCTCAGCCTCCTACTTCTCCGCATCTTGACTCCTCCCTCTATTAAATCAATTTTTAAAATTTTTGAATTCCAAATGAACTTCTGCATTAACAATTGATTTAATTGTTGACTTTTTATGTATGCTTGCCTGCAAACAAGCATAAATCTCTACTTGCATTCTCGGCTTTTGGCACTTACTATCCTGTTGTTAATATGTTGAATGAATCATCAATGAGCTGAAGTACTTAAATGTCAGGATCAAGTACTTCGATGGCATTAATTAAAATTAAAAAAAAAAACTCAGATCATGTAATTTGTTTTGCTTCTAATTTGTTCTGAGATGCAAACAAATCCACTTAATTTTCATAATCTAAATTATAAGTGAATGGAAAAATACATAATATGACTATATCTAAAAATTTAGAAGACATTTGTTGATATGTAAAATTAAGTACACTATAAGTAGAGAAATAGCTACACTGTAAGTAGAGAAATAGCTGCTACTATTATGAAATGGAATATGCCATAAAATGATTTAAAATGTTTTTATTGCTGTTGAAGATCTTTAAATGACATTCAACATAGTTGAATATATTTTATTACTAAGATAATACTTTACGGTTCTGTTTGGAGTAAAGAGAAATTGTTGGATAAGCCAGATGTACACTGGCTGGATTCTTATTTTTAGTAAAGTTTATAATACATATACACTGCAGATATATGTTAAAGACCTTTTAATTTGAATATTTTATTTTGCATTGTGGAATTCCTGTTCCTGTGTAGAAAAATCAATCTATTTTTAGGGAAAGGGACTGATTTCTTCTAATCAATTCTCACTATATTACTTGTGGGAACATGGCACATAGATGGAGTACATTTGTTGGGTTTGAAAAACAAACCAGCAGATGACATACTTGAAGAGGATGTAAATGTATATTCCTTTATCTCTCATCCAATAAGTAAGCTTCTTGTAAGTATACCAGGCAAAGTCCATCTAGGTTCTGTTAAAATAAATAAATAAATAAAACAGAAAGATAAAAAGGAGAAGAAGAAAAAAAAAAATCTCACTACATTTTAAGCCAGACCTCTTCAATTTATGAAATTCCCTTGTTTTTCATAGATAGGTGAAATCTGTTTTCCCTTTTAATTTCTTTTTATTCATTAAATACTCATTTGTTTGCTTGTATAACTTTACTTTCTTTACTGTGAATTAAATATGTATTTAAAAAATTCCCAACAAATATTTAAAATATAAAAAATATTCATAATGCACAGAAAGCCCTCTATATTATTGTTTCAGAATATTATATATACATATAATATATATATACATGTGTGTATTAATTGAAACAAAACCTACAAATATAGGAAGAAAAGGCCAGTGGGATAACCTTCACCATACTATAACCTCTTTCCCTTTCTCCCCAGAATTAACCATATCCTACATTGGTTATTATTCAATAGGTCAAAACTTATTAATATAAATAATATTTGCTGAGTGCCCATTATACATCAAAGATTCCCAAAGACACTAACTAGAAAGCAGAGTACAGCATTTACAAAATTTACAAATAGCACAAATTTATGCCTCCATACAAATAGATAGTATTGTTTTCATGTTTTTGAAATATTTTAAATGATGACAGAAATATATGTACACACATTATATTTTCAATAACTTAAAACATTTTTACTACATATAAAGTTTTTGAGAAAATTCATATTAAAACATTTACCTTTTGTTAACTCATGTCATGGGTTATATTGAATTCCCATGTATACCCTACTGATAGAAGATGCTATATGTATCCACATATTCTATATCCCTGCTTTTCTGTTGATAATTTGTTTCTTTTGTTATGAAAATGATGTTTGTTGCCGTGAGCATTCTTAAACACCTCTTACAAATGCATAAACTTTAGTTTTGCTAGGCTATATATCTAGGAGAAAAAGTGCTGGCTTAAGGGATATACACATCTTCTGTATTAGATAATATTGATAAAGTGCTCATTAAAGTGTTTATACCAATTTACTCTCCAAATAACAGTGAGAGGTTTTGCTCTAACATATCTTTGCCATCAATTATTAATGCCAGTTTTTCCCCTTTTTAAATTTTGACATATAAAATACTGTCTTAATGTGATTTTGAATTGTGTTTTCTGGATTATAAGTGATATGAGCATTTTTAATATGTTTAATTGTTATATTATCTATGATCAGATACCCCTCTTGCCTATTTTGATAATTTTTAAAAAATTATTTGTGTTGTTAATATCTTGCTAACATAAAAACATAAACATATTGTCTAAGATTTTATTCTTGATAGTTACATATTTTGCTTTTCTTGAGTAAATAATTTATCAGCCAGCCTGATAATTTAATTTTTGTGTGCAACAAAAAATAGGGAATTAATTTCTTTTTCCTATATGCATAGGTAATTCCTTGGCTAGTGCCACCTATGAAAACAGATAGGCATCACATCCTATATGTAATACATCACATTTTAATGCAAGTATGTATTGTTTACAATTATTCTATATTATTCTATTTGTCTATTGATCTATCCCACAGTATCTTCACAAATTCGCAATTCAAACAGATAACGTATATATATTCTTACATTTTCTATATGGCATATTCTATTTGAAATCTGTTTGGGATTTTCATGTCTTATTGCTTTGGCTCATCAGGGTAATTCTGGACATAAGCAGAGGTATAGGCCAGCAATGTAGGCTGCATTCATACATTTTGAATACAGAACCATCTTACAAGCCTGGATTAAAACCCATGTGGACACAACATCTTTTTTTAAGTTGAGTGTTTGACAAGTGAGAATAAGAAAGTTTTTGTTTCTTCTAATACACTTATCCAGTTTTCTATCAATGTCAGTCTAAATGATAAAATAAGTTAGATAATAACCTTGCTTTTCCTTCACTGTGAAACATTTGACATGACACAAATGAACAATTCTCAAGTATAAAACTACTTGATCTGGTCATTTTTGCCATTTGGAGGCCTCAACTTTTCAGAAACTGCTATTTCTCATCCAAGAACTTTTCTCTGTTCATGATATATAAATATTAAGAATTCTGCAGAGACATTCATCCATTCATTTGTTCAATAAATGTAATAAGAGTAAATAGATCAATGGACAAGTAGATATTTTACACTGCAAGAGCAATGCCTGAAATAGCTGCTCAATATTTGTAAAAAAAAATGAATAAAATAACAAGTCATGGGATAATGTGACTGGAGAGATTAACACTAGAAAATTGAGGACTGTTCATTTCAAATAGAATTTATAGTTCATCTTTTAGAAAATGAATTATACTATTAAATAAAATGTAAATTTACCTAAATTTAAAACATTAATTTTGTGGTCAACATATTTGAAGGTTAACAATTAAGATGCCATTGTCATCACCTTGGTGAGAATTTGATTATCTAAAGTGGGCCCATGGTAATTTGGATAGAGAATAGAAAGCACATGTTCTCTTTATATATATTCACACATGAGAGAATGACATGTATGGACAGTAATTGAACCAGCTGAACTTGTTTTTTTTTATTGAATTTGGGGAGTGGGACAGAAAAAGGAATCCAGAGATCATGCCAAGTTTCTAATTGGGCTGACTGAATGAATGATGGTTATACTACCAAAAAATATTGGGGAAAAAAATTGAAGTAAGAACATAATGAGAGCATGGCAAATTCTATTTGGGACATAGTGATTTTAAGATAGACTCTCCTAACTAACCATATCTCACACATGTTATAAGTCTCAAATGAGACAAGGAATGTGATTTTTTAAAAAGAAATTTATGGGGGTGCCTGGGTGGCTCAGCTGTTAAGTGTCTGCCTTCAGCTCAGGTCATGATCCCAGGGTCCTGGGTTCGAGCCCCCCATCGGGCTCCCTGCTTGGCAGGAAGCCTGCTTCTCCTTTTCCCATTCCCTCTGCTTGTGTTCCCTCTCTGCTGTGTTTCTCTCTGTCGAATAAATCTTAAAAAAAAAAAAAGAAAAGAAAAGAAATTTATGACACTAAAACAATCTATGTACATAAAAGATAACCTTATTATTTCCAACTGAAGAGACTTATGTAAATCAGAAGCAATGAATGTTATTTTCTTTTTACCTAAGAAGAATGGAATAGAGAGGTAAGGTATATTAGCTAATTAAATTAAGGTGGAGCCTATATATCAGGATAATGAATTTACATATGTTGATATCTGTACCCTCAGACTTTGTGAATCTGTGTTTTAGGCTTACATATTTTTAATATAATTTGTTCCATAAAGTCTTGATTTATCATTTTTTCATAAATCCAATTAAAGAGAATATCATAAAATATTGTGGGCATTACTGACTATAGTAAAAGTGGGCATTACTGTGGGCATTACTGACTATAGTAAAAGTACCACACCTTGATGAGAGTCTATCAGTCTATATTGAGGATAAAAAACATGAAAGATTATTATGAAATTCATCATGATATCTACTGTAAGAAATCCATTGTGAGGACTATACATTCTATTAGCCTTCTCTAGAAAAAAAAAGTGTCTAATCTTTATAAATAATATTACACACTATTTAACTAGTTTAGAATTCCAGAATAATGCTAAATTGTTTTCAAGAATTATAAGGTACTTGGTATTAGGGCATCCTTTAAACATTTATGAAATCAAAGCTTACAAATGATTTTGTTGGAAGAAGATTATTTTAAGATGAAGACACTTGAGATTCAATAGATAAAGAAAGAAGCTTTTTCAGAGCTTCCCCTATATGACTAAAAGCAGCAATCATTTCTAGAAATGATACTGCCATAAATTTCCTCTCTAGGATGGGTCTATTCCCAGGAAGAAGAACCAGAATAAATCTATCATAAATCCCTTGTCCAGGGAGTTGTACGGCCTTGTAAAAAGTAGAAAGACCACCATACTTGTAGAAACAAATTTTATCACAAACTTTACTTCCCCTTTGTTCTCTTAAATATGTATATGTACATATCTATGTACATATATACATATATATGTGTGTGTATATATATCCATTCCTCTCCCCCAAAGAAGACTTTTCTCTTTCTTTCCATTCTTTTACAGAACAGCTACTTTGCTTTTTGGTTCCCATATATATATGTATAAACCTTTTTGTCCTGCTAACCTATCGTCAGTGTAATTTACAGGCTGCAGTCAAAATACTGAGAGGGGAGAAGAGGATATTTTTTTCCCGTATTTTGCAATTCCAATATACAAAATGAACAATTGATGGAGCTCAGGCACAAACCCTAGTTATCTGATACTAGATTCTGTGTCCTAGATAACCACACTCCTCTAGTTTATTATTCACTTGTGATTACTGTTTTTGCTTGTTTATTTATCTTTTTAGGTTTTAAATTTCAAATCTTAATGCCCCTATGAGCAGTGTCACAGACCATCTCATTGATTACTAAATATTTTGAAACAAACCTGTAAATCTTACTATCAAATTCCTATCAGCATATTATCTCAATAATCTGTTTCCTTATTAGCAAAACAAAAATAAAAGATGGTATTTCACAGTAAATATATGAGATTGTTAGTTTATTCTGACAACACAAATGATTGCCGTTCATTGTATAAACCCAGGGAAATTTCAACTAGACTGAAGGTAGAATTTTATGATACAAAGTATCAGTAGTTTTGAAACTTTGTTGTTGAAATAAATAGCAACTGGAGGTTTACAGGTATGGGAAACTAACAAGTACAGGGAAAGAGTGAATCTGGTTATATATATTTGCCTATGTATATATTTTGTTAGTGGTGAAGGACAGACATGATAGCATGGGGGGAACTCGTATACTAGTCAGTTTTAACACATTTCTAAGCCTCAGTTCTGGAACTATTTTGTTTATATTTGTCTATTTCCACTTGTAATTTTTGTTACTTTGTTATATTTTACATTTTACAAACAGTCTTAAGTATTTCCTAAAACTACAATGAAGAGGAACTAATAAACAATCACATATGTATGTGTTATACATATGTGTATATCTATATTTCCCACTCACCCCTTTTTTACTTGCCTTCAAAGTGACCATTTTGTCATGGAAAGCCATACTATCCGGCAATATTTAGGGACCAGATAGGATCATATTACATCCAGTTTTATTATTATCTTGCTATTTTATTAATCTCATACTGGGATGGGTATCATAATAGTGATGAGGGTCTCTTAGCTGATAATTAGCAAGGGACAGCTTAAATTATGTCTAAAATAGGCTGATTTCTGGCTCTGCTGAGAATAATGACTTTCTGAATTTTTTTTTAATTTCATAGCATACGTGTTATAACATTTCAAAAATGTTTTTCGTGGTTTTGAAATTAAATCATTTACTGGTATAATTATATTTTAAATTATATTTCAGCTTCTAAACCTATTCTTTACAAATCTATATCGTGATTAAATACCCAGGCAAAAGGTGTGAGAAGAAAACCGTTAATTGTGTACGGATATTGGCGGTTTCTTAATTATATAACTGGTGAAACCAGAGGATCGGTTTGATGTTTTCTTTTCTTTTGTAGAGAAATTTTGAAAATCAAAACCAGTGACTGTCTTTGCAAAACAAAGAACTGATTACATGTTTAGTCAATAAATAAAGAATGGCTGGTTACATATTATGTTTTGCTCATTTATTTTCCCCCTGCATTTATAAGGTTTCTTTTGAAACAGCAGTCAAATGAGATAGTCTCTGGGTAGAGAATAGAGAAAATAGTGTTTTCTTGTTTTCATGATGGCCAGCACTGCACAGTACCAGGTACAAGCAGGCTCTAATTGCAAGGAGGTGAAGGCACAAAGAAAATGTTTCCTATGGTGAAGGTTATGATCTACTTTAGGAAGGATCTAACATGAAAAGGGCTGCCCTGTATGTGGGCCCAGGCGGTGGACAGACAGCAAAAGGAGGCAGAGGAAGGCTGCTAGGAAAACGTGCCAGAGAAAAGTACTAAGGCAATGATCTTTACATTTGTTCCTTTCTCAAGGGCTATATCCATTACCACCTTACTTACATTTCTGCTAAATTTTCTGGGGCATTCATGCAAGGAAATCAGGTATGCCAAAGCACATGGACCTAATCCAGAAACATTCCTAGCCTAGGACAGGACCTCACACTAGCTCCCACACTTGCTAGTCACCAGAAAGAAGTTCAGTCAGCCCTCCTTGCTTCACCTGGGCTTGGATATCAGAATATTCACATCTGGGAAGAAAACCTCCCAAATGAGCCCAGAATAGCCCAGAATGGCTCATTTGCAGCAAAGCGAACATTGCTGGAGTATTATGTTGGAATATCCCCTGGTTTTCTGCTAATGACTGAGTTGTTGTCCCTCTTGACTCTCAACAGCTGTGGTCATTTGAAGGTGGATTAAGAAGAGAAAGGTCACTTTATCAAACTGATGTGAGTCCCACCACTAGTCTGTGGTTTCTAGGTGGAATAATGAGGCTCAGCATTGAAGGTCCTGTGAAAGACCTGGGAAATGGAGTCCCTGTGCCCGGCTGCCAGGGAGCCAGTTGCTTACTTTTTTCTGGTTTGGAGGAAGGTGGCAAACAAACAAACAACAGAAACAAAACAAAACTAAACTAAACAAAACAACAACAACAATAAAAAGCAAAGTTCTTGCAGCAACAAAACCAAACATGAACCTAGTTAAGCAGACTAAGCAGGCACAAACATATGCATATACCAACATGTTTCCTTTTCTGTTTATTATGACTTATCTTCAATAAATATTTTTCAAGGTGATTCAAAGCTGAGGAAAGAAAAGTGCACACACCATCCCCAAACTAATGTAACATGGTCAGAGTCTTTGTAGAATATTTCCAATATTCTTATCATAAAAAAGAGAGAGAAAATAACAATCTGAATCTCTTCTTTCTGTTTCTTTTTTTGTTTTGTTTTTTTTTCTTTTCTTGCCTCTTTCCCCTTTGGAGAGTAGACTTATACTTTTTGTGCGATGAGTTCTATAAGGAGAATCCTACATATTTGTTCAAGTATAATAGAAAAAGTTGATAGTGTTTCATTAGATTTTTATATTTGCATATACACACATAAATATATACACACGTGTGTGCATATGTATGTAACCACTAACTCTACACTGAGTAAACATAATGATACACTTATAAATTTAAAGGTTTGGGGTTTGCAACGGATTAGTTCATATAGATGATATATTGAACACTGATTTTCTGGAGTAAAAACCATTGTATCATAGAGGCTTGTGAAGCTGGATTTTGATATTTCAAATAGATGCATTTTTCTACATTTCTGTAAGAACCAAAGATTTTCTTTGTGATTCAAATGAGAATGACAAAGGTGACTTAGGGTTTCCTTCTGTGATTTTTGTAGGGATTGTTCATTACCACTGCCTTAAAGATCTCCCTTTCTATAAATCTGACAGTAGATTATTCACCTTAAATCTGGGAGGCCTAACCATTTGGAGATTGAAACTCCTGCATCTGTCTGACTTGGAATTGCTGTGAGAGGAGTCAAAAGGCCAGACACTATCTCACTGGGAAAGAAAAATTATCATGTCTGAGTACCAGGGATAATGATTCTAAATATGGACAGGTCTAATTCATTCAACACTTCAGTGATGGCCAAGTGACACGTGCTGGGCAGGTTTTGCCTCTACAGCTGGGATTTCAGCTCTTTGGAAAAACATGGCAATGCGGATCTGTTGAAGATAAATGATATACACTTTTGGGGAAGGAATGGATTTTCAGAGAGGGACCTTTCAGAAATCTTGGGGGTTATATCACTTTCTTTTTCTTAATTTTTAAATTCTCTTCATCCAACAAAAGCCACTCATACCCCACCCACCACCCTCAGACATAGCTATTCTTGATATTAACTTTTATACTTTTGCATTTAAAATATTACTGCAAAGATCATATTTTATCTCCTTTGGTAATTGCATTTGCATTTTTGTGGAGGGCTATTGCAAACAAATGGGGAAAAAACTGATTTAAGCAAAGATTTATGAATGTGTATATTAAAAAGAAGTGATTCTCAGAAATGTAAAATAAGTTATGTGATATCTTTTATTTGCAACCTCCCACAAAGGAATAGATTAAATGCTAATGACAGATCCAACAAAAGCAAGATACCATGTTGCTGTTGCCAAGCTTCTGGTATTACCCGAATGACTACCTTTCACACCATTATCATTGTACAACCATCCCCAAAAAGTATATTACTGTACCACTTTCTGTCTCAGAAAATTGGTACTCAAAAAAAAGAAGGGCTTGACAAAATCAAACACACACCTGGATCCTTTATATGGTCTAATAAAATAGGATGATGTGTTTTATATGTAGTGAATTTTGGTATCTTCTTGGTCAATCACAAAATAAATCTCTAGCACTGTCCTGGAATCCTAAATTGAGAATTAGGCTGTGACAGTGATGAATAAAGTTATATATAGGTGAGGAATAGACACACCAGATAAAACCAAACTTCTAAAGCCAAAGTAGTAACTTCAAAAGATATAAAAAATGCAATATATATTTTCCTTCTATATTTATAGAAATAAAAAAGTTGATCCTTTTATATTTGTAGAAATAAAAAAGCTGATTCTAACTGATATTAATTAAATATAATTTTAATGTATGGATATCTTTTTTTTCAAATATAAGAACCCATCAGTGGCTAATGTACAAAAAGGAGTTGAAGTACTAGCAGAAAAACGGCTTTCAGGAAAAAACTTGTTTTGATGGAAATACAGCCCATTAATGGCCTTTCATGAACTATATTCTTTAGATTCCATCATCATTGTAAACCGCTTCCATAGTTTCACTACAGGAATATAGTCAGATAATATTCCCAATTTATTTAACATGTCTTTGTTTAGTATCTACTATCTGTCTGGAACAGTAGAAGACACTGGGTATGCAGCAATAAACATAATATAAGTCATACTTTAATATTAACTGGAAATGCTTTTCACTTAATATGAATAAAAATTTGCTAATGTATAAATTTTTATATGATTTATAAAATATTTTTACAAGCGTTAACAAATTGAGACTTCCTATGACCTATGAAAAAGTGTAAATATTTATTAACATTATTTCCAATTTCATGTAAAGAAATCAAGCTCCAAAAGCTTAAATAAATTTACATATTTTTTTCTTTTTTTTGGCTGGTAAGTAGTGGAGTTTGGACTTACCTATAATTTTAAACTCACTGCAGCATGGTTTGCATATGCTTTATGAAACATAAAGAAATGCTTGTTTACTTTCTAGATGTGCACGTTTTCACTCTCTATTCTTCCTTTAGCAGAAAGTCCAAGTAATATCTTCCATGCTGACATGTAAGTAGTTATGGATTTAATAGAACTTTAATTAACCAATATGTGGAATTATTCTCAGAATCATGGGGTAAGGAGGCATTGCACTGTCTGATCTCACTCAGATTCTCCAGATAAGTAAAAACATGAATAGTCCTAAATCCGAACAATTTATCCTTATTTTTTTTAGGCTTCAGCAGAACTTTTAGCTGCTTATTGTAGGATTTAGTCATCCTAGGAAAGAAAAAAAATAGTTATTCTAGAAAAAATATTTCCTAAATACAACTGAAATCCATTTTTTCCTAACTTCAAGTTAAGAACGATTGATAAAATCCTATTAAAATGTTCCCCATCTCTCTAGAGCCAGGTAGGTTTCATCTCTGACCACTCCAAATGTCAATAACCTATTTTCTTTGACTCTGAATATTTATAGTATTTCATAAAAGTCTATATTACATAAATAGGATAGTATGATTTAGATCTTATTTTGCATTCATTAGAGTTTCATTTTCTTATTTTGTTAATTGTAAATTTTTAGGGCTTTGTCTTTTGCTGTATCCATCTTTAGCTAATTGCATATTACTAACGGTTGTTTTATTTGGATGGTTTCTCAAATGGAGCCTATAGAGGCTAAAATCCAGAATTATATTTCATTTACCATTTTTCCATTTCACTTCAGACTAAGGTCGGTTACAAACAATGGCTAATGAGGATATCTTAGCGGCAATGTCCCATTCTAACTAATGAGCTCAATTGAAGCTATTCTCCATAGTTCTCCTGGTTAACATCATCCTACTAGACATATGTGTTTCCAAAATTAGTATGTTCTATCTCAAAATGACTCATGAAATCATTACAACTATTTGGTAATACCATTTTGTATGTCACAGCAATTAGACAATAATCAAGAGATAATACATGATAGAAACACTTAAGTGCCATAATACCAGAAGTACAGAGTTTTGGAAGGGAAAAATGCATACTTTTGCATTGAATAGAGGAGATTTTAGGTAGGCATTAGAAGGATAAGCAGGGTTGTGTGGATGTTAATAGCATTGTGGGGATGGTGAAAGATCTTCTATACAGAAAATAGTAGTCATCCATTGATTATCTATTTTGACTAAAATTTTGACTATTTTAGTCAAAATAGACAATTATATACATCCATAAATAAAAAGCTATTTTAGCACTAAATGTGGAGGGTCAGTGATGTGGAAAAAAGTATGATAGAAAGTAAAAACAAAACAAAACAAAACAAAAAAACCCTGAATTTTGTTCTTGATTTTATTTCTAATTAGATTTGGATATTTGTTAAATCTGTGTAGGCTCTTCAAAATTCAGTTTCCACACCTGAAAAATAAATAAGATCACTTAATATTTATTAACTTCCCACCAGAATATTCAATAAATTCATGTTATTTTAAAAATAA